>VIAB01024188.1:0-10418 GCA_009801035.1 Oophaga pumilio | reverse complement strand
CCTTCAAGAGCTTCCAATCTAAAAAGACATTTACAACGCTGCCAGCCAGAAGTTTACAAAGATATGATTGAAAAAGATCATAGCAGCACCAAGAAACCAGAGACCAGCACTTCCCGCCAGGCAAAGGAGGAGGAAAGAGCGTCTCAAACATCAGTTATAAGATATTTTGTAAGTGACAAAGTTACTGTAACAATGACAGCAGATGTGTTTAAAAGACTGGCGTCTCCCTAGCTGAGTCTCATCTTCGTAAAATCAAGCAGGGGGGCCGGCTGGCTGAGGAGTACTGCTCAGAGTTCAGGAGGTGGGCCACTGACATGCAATGGAATGACCCTGCCCTTTGGAGCCATTTTTGTCAGGGTCTGTCCTCTAGGTTGCAGTATATTCTGGTGCAGTACGCTGCTCCCAAGTCGTTAGAAGCTGCCATGTCCCTTGCTATCTGGGTGGATAGACTCCTCAGGGAGAGGCATACACTAAATCTGCCCCCTGTTCTCCTTTCTAGGGAGGAGGACACATCGGTGCCGACGGATGAACCCATGCAGGTGGGAGGAGTTTCATCTCAAACGGAGTTGCCTGCGGTTCACCGTGGAATGGGGTCATGTTTTTACTGTGGGCAGACTGGTCATTTTATCAATGTCTGCCCAGCTGGACCAAAATACCTGCACCATATAAAAAGCCTCGTCACCCTGGTCGTGTGGAGGGAGGCGACCAGGGTGTGTATATTTCCTCCATTTTCTCATCTCAGTGCATCATCCCTGCTGACGTGGTGGTTGGCGGGGTGACTGAGACTATACCGGTGCTTGTAGACAGTGGAGCGGGAGTCAATTTGGTGGATGCTCACTTTGTCCAGACCCATTGCCCCATTCTGTGGCCGACGGAGATGTATGAGAAAGAGGCATTTCACCAACTTAGGGATCGTAAGGCATATGTCCAATTACCCCACAACCCGGTGGGAAGTTTTACAGGGCTCCTCATTGAAATTCTGGATAAGGTTCTGTCGTTAGGTACTATTCCCAAGAAGATTTATGAGGGCCTCCTGGTCAAGAATCCGGTAATCCCTACCTTCTATCTCTTGCCAAAGATCCACAAGGATCCCCTGGCCCCACCGGGGCAACCTATTGTCTCTGGCATAGGAGGGATTTGCGACCCAGTATGTAAATTCATCTAATACTATCTTCATCCACTGGTGGAAGCGCTGCCCTCCTATGTCAGGGACACCACGGACGTAGTGGGTAAAATTGGTGGTTTGTCCCTTGATCTCGACATGTCCCTGGCAACGATTGACGTCGAGTCACTATATACCAGCATTGGCCGTGTCGATGGACTTAGGGCTACTGCCTTCTACCTTGAGGCCAGTAATTTGGATCCAGATCTGTGCTCCCTGATCCTGGAACTCCTGGAGTTTGTACTTACAACTTTTTCCCATTTAAAGATCGTTTTTTTCTCCAACAGCGGGGCACTGCGATGGGCGCGGCGTGTGCGCCCTCATACGCTAATCTCTTTCTCGGGTTTTGGGAGAGGGAGATTTTCGGTGAGGACGCGCACGCCGTTACCCAGGCGCAGTGCTGGTACCGCTATATTGACGATATATTTATCATTTGGCAGAGCTCCAAGCCTGGTTTTCGAAGCCTCATCGATGAGCTGAATCGTAACATTTATAACATCAAATTAACATATAAATTTGCGTCTATGGAGATTGACTTCCTGGACATTAAAATTGTGGTTGATGATCTGGGTGGTATCTAAACGGATGTGTACCTCAAGGACACTTCAGTTAATTCTTTACTCCATGCCACATCAGCAAATACATCCTCAATCATTAAAGCAGTGCCTATTGGGCAGTTTTTAAGGATGAAGAGAATATGCTCATTGGATGGGGTTTTTGAGAATCAGGCCCGTGACCTTACCCGGAGGTTCCAGGATTGGGGGTACAGCAATAGAAAGATCCGAGAAAGTTACTTTCGAGCTAAAAAGGAACCACGTGAGAAACTTCTCTGTGGAGCACTGCCTGAGACTGTGAAGGACCCGCCATTGAGATTCCTCTCAACATTTAACAATCAATGGAACTCTGAGGCGGATTCTTCAGAAGCATTGGGCGGTGCTCAAAACAGAACCCTCACTCAAACAGTTAATACCTGAATGCCCTCTATTAACAGCAAGAAGAGGGAGAAACCTCAAGGATTTTTTGGTCAGGAACCACTATGTGGCCAACCCTCCAAACATCTTTGGGGCGCTTAAGCAGAAGTGGGGGGTGCTATCCATGTGGATCCTGTTTGGCATGCCGCAATATTGATCGGGCTACATCGTTTACAACATTTGATGGCGGTAGGGAATATCGGATTACTAGTTATATTACTTGTAGTACTACCTATGTAGTATACTATGCCATTTGCCCCTGTAATTTAATCTATGTGGGCCTTTCCTCAAGGGAACTAAGGATTCGAACGAAGGAGCACGTGAGGGACATTGTGGCCGCAAGAAATAGTGATGACACCACAGAATTACAGACGATCCCGAGGCATTTCAAGCTGCGCCATGACTGCAATCCAACTGGATTGCTAGTACGCGGTATAGATAGAGTACATTTTGGGATACGAGGTGGAGACCTTAAGCGTACTTTGGCACAGCTTAAGTGTCGCTGGATCGCCACTCTAGGCACAATGTCCCCGCGTGGACTAAATGAGAAGCTATCCTTTGTTCCTTTTCTATAAATTGTTCTCTTGCCAACTGCCATCTTTTTTCTTTAATTGTTTTTAATACTGTATGTGTTGATTTTTATGTAATTATTACATTTTTATGATCCTATCAACAGACTTTTGAGGTGAGGGATCGTTTATCCATCATTAATGCGATCTATGCCAGTTATATGAATTGGAGTTGGATATGGCAATATATCAGCATGACGATCACAGACTCTTACGAGGACCACATTTAATATCAAAACAACAGTGAAGCCATATGGATTTGTCTTCATCCATGAAGATCCGGTGCTCAAACGTATTCGGCAATCTTACCTGCCTTTTATACTTGTGATCGCATCTTTTGTATTTCCCTCTCTTCCCCCTCCCTATATATGTCTATATCAAACTATTCCGTTGATAGGACTTTTAATATTCTTTTTCTTTGTTGAATGTTATTTGCATAATGTATGTTTGTTATACCGAAATGTGTCCCTTATTATTCTGCAGACATAGTATTGTCTTATTGTGAGTTGCTCCGTTTTATGTCCACCGTTGGGTGCGCATGCGCTGTGGTTCCTGAGGTTTATGTGCGTCCCAGAAGGTATTCGGAAGCCTCCATGCGGGTCAGTGACGTCACAGGAACTTTTCCTTTGACCCGCATTGGAGGCTGGATGGCCTGACGTGACGCGCGGCGCCCGGGATTCTCACCGCACATGCGCCCGCTACTAATGGTGACGTCTGCTGAACCCTATATAAACTGGACATATTTCAGTGGTCCACATTGCCCCCCGAAGAAGCCCGCAAATGCGAAACGCGCGTCGGGGCTATTGGTGCACAACGGGTACGCTCCACGTTCCCCCACATGGGTAAGAACTAAGGCTATTTTTGTCTTTTTGCACTATGTTCTGCACTTTAAAGCTCTCAATGGATGGACACAGGTCCCCCTCCTTTTCCCTTATAGGCTAAGCATTGAACATTGCTCTGTCAGCTATCTGTTCAATTTACCCTTAGAATATGCCTAGGTCTATTTATGGTGCATTTTGAATGTGCAGCGTTCCCTTTGCGCACCTAACTGTTGTACCCTCCCTACTTTCTCTTTATTGTCTTGATTTTTTTTATTTTTGGTACTGTGTTTTTCAATTTTGTGAGTCAATAAAATTTATATTTGATATTTTGATCTTATGATGGAGTATATGGCTCCATGCATTTATAGGTTTCCATTGCCTGATGAATAGGACACTAGCAAGATCCCTAAGCGTTCAGGCCATTGACTCTGTCCCACTCAGCCAGGGGAGGGTGACCCAAGTCGTAGATAATATACACCTGCGTATAGGGACTCATCATGAAGAGTTCCTGTTTTGCTACATCTTGGGGGGAATGCCAACTAACATCGTTTTAGGCCTTCCTTGGTTGAAAAAAACACAACCCGGTCATAGATTGGCGGTACATTTCACAGGTCGGTTTTCTGGAGATTTGTGGTGCCTCCGGAGCCTACGTTATTATCACCCCCATCAGGCTGTGTTCACCATAAACGTGGGGTCAGGTGACAGCAGAGGTGAACTCTGGTGGATTGAGGTGTCCTCACCGTATGTCGTTTCCTGGTGAGGTCCGGTGTTGAGGGTCCAGAGGCCCCTCATTGAAAGAGGGGTACTGTCACGATCCATTTTTGGATTTGTGGCAGATCTGGTTCTCCGCAGAGACAGGGGAAGGCGAAAACAGAAGGCCACAGGATTGACTACCTCTACAATCTCATGAGGACCAATGAACTTGGGCCCCAACTTCGCAGAAGGAACCTTAAGCTTAATATTCCTGGTGGATAACCATAACTTATCCCCAACCCGGAATACTGGCCCCACAGATCGTCTCTTGTCAGCAAAGAATTTATACCTCCTCTGAGACTCACCAATGTTCCTCTGAACCTCCTGCCACACCTCCCCCAACCGATGCACAACCAGGTCAGCCCCAGGACATCCTGAATCCAGTTTAGAAAATTCCCCAAAATGAGGGTGAAACCCATAATTACAGAAGAAAGGGGAGGTGCCGTGGACTGATTAATGCGATTATTAAAAGCAAACTCAGCCACAGGCAAAGAGGAACACCAATCATCTTGCCGAACTGTGGTCTGACATCACAAAATTTGTTCCAAGGACTAATTGGTCCTTTCTGTCTGACCATTAGTCTCAGGATGATATGCTGACGAAAAGGTCAGATACCCAACCTTTTGCAAAACGGCCTCCAAATCTTGGACACTTGCACTCCCCTGTCCGAAACCACACTCACAGGCACACCATGTAGTCGCACCACCTGTTCAGCAAACAATTTAGCTAACATCTCAGCATTAGGCAGACCTGTCAAAAGTACAAAGTGCGCCTGCTTACTAAATCAGTCCACCACCACCCAAAAGACCGTTTTACCACTAGAGGGAGGAAGATCGGTGATAAAATCCATGTACAGGTGAGTCCATGGTCTATCAGGAATTGGCAATGGCACCAATTCCCCGGCCAGCCGGTTATGGGAGCTTTTGGCACAAGCACATACATCATAGGACGACACAAGCTTAACCACATCCAAGGCCAACGAGGACCACCAAAATAACCTAGATACGGCTTTATGGGTAGCCGAGATTCCAGGATGCCCACTCAGGGCTGAATCATGAAATTCTCGAAGAATCCTGAGACGAAATTTAATGGGTTCAAAGAGCTTATTAACAGGCAATGACGGAGGGGCAAGTTATTGGGCCTCACAAATCTCCCGCTCTAACAACGAGGATACCCCAGCAACAACCACACCGTTCTGAAGAATGGAGGAAGGAGGTTCGGGAGGTGATATCGGGTCCGTACTACGAGACAAGGCATCGGCCTTGACATTTTTAGAACTGGGCCAAAAAGTAATAGAGAATTGAAACCGTGAGAAAGAAAGTGACCATCTCGCCTGTCTCAGTGTCAACCTCTTGGTAGACTTGATGTAAGCCAGATTCTTATGATCTGTATCACAGTGATTTGATGGGCCGCCCCCTCCAAAAAATGCCTCCATTCTTCAAATCCTCTACAATAAATGGTTCAGACGGATCCGGTTGAATCAATACAGGGATGGACATGAAACACTTCTTTATCGCCAAAAATGCGGCCGGAGCAGGCCAATTTTTGATATCAGACCCCTTTTGGATCAAATCAGTAAGAGGCTTAACAATTTGAGAAAACCCCCTTATAAATTTCCTATAATAATTAGCGAACCCCAAGAAACGCAGAAGACCTTTAAGATCTCGGGGTTGGACCCAGTCCACAGTGGTCTGAACCTTTCTGGAGTCCATAAGAAATCCTTCCGCCGACAAGATGAACCCCAGAAAGGACAACTCCTGGACCAAAAAAAAACATTTATCTTCTTTAGCAAAAAGACAGTTCTCCCGGAGTCTCTGGAGAACAGCACGAAGATGACCCATGTGGGCCTGCTTCTCCACAGAGTACACCAGAATATCATCAAGAT
Organism: Oophaga pumilio; assembly: GCA_009801035.1. Classification (NCBI taxonomy): domain Eukaryota; kingdom Metazoa; phylum Chordata; class Amphibia; order Anura; family Dendrobatidae; genus Oophaga; species Oophaga pumilio. The sequence goes on along the minus strand of VIAB01024188.1, from coordinate 4,257 downwards.
ATACCACCATGAAGCGCCCAATAAAGTCAGAGAAGACATGGTTGATGAAATTTTGGAAAACAGCCGATGCATTAGTCAAACTGAAAGGCATGACCAAATTTTCATACAGAGGTGAGAAATGCAGTTTTCCACTCATCCCCCTCCCATATACAGATAAGATTGTAAGCCCCCCTGAGATCCAATTTAGAAAACCACTTAGCCCCGACAGTTGGTTGGAAAAAGTGGGAAACCCACAAAAGCACGACCACAGATCCATATTAGCAAACATGTAGAAAAACTTTATTGAAAAATATACATACAGGAAAGTGCAATGATAGAGCTAGATGGCATACAATGAAAGCAATAGTGCAGCCCTGGAAAAAGATGCACTGCAACCGACAGTTGGTTGTATAAATCAGGGATAAGTGGGAGGGGATACGTATTTCTCACAGTGATCTTATTCAATTCTTGGAAATCAAGGCATGGGCGCAAACCACCATCTTTTTTCTTTACAAAAAAGAACCCCGCCACCACAGGGGACACCGAAGGGTGAATGTGCCCCTTGCGAAGACTCTCAGAGATGTATTCTTTCAGGGCAGTGTGCTCAGGACTGGATAAATTATACAAACGGGCCTTGGGCAATTTAGCATTGGGAACAAGATCAATGGTACAATCAAATGGGCGGTGTGGTAAAACCTCAGCCTTTTTTTCAGAGAACACATCCGCAAAGTCCTTCAGGTACTCCGGAATACCCTCCCGATTGATGGATGCCATGGATAAAGTAATAAGACAACCTTTAGAACAATTAGGTCCCCACTTCACAATATCTCGGGACCCCCAATCAATCACCGGCTATGAAGCTGCAACCAAGGAAACCCCAACACCTGGCCAGCAGGGAGATTATTCAAGACAAAACATGAAATACGCTCCTGGTGTATGGCCCCCACCTTGAGGATGAATTCTTCAGAGACTAAATTAGCCCCGCCCTTGATGAGATGAGAGGTGTAGAGTCAATGGCCACAATTTTAATGGGAGTCCCCAACCTAACTATCCCTAACTTACAGCTGGCCACCAGTTTAGAGTCAATTAGGTTCATGGATGACCCACAGTCTACAAAGGCTGAAGTGGGAGTGAAGCAATTCTCAACACCAAGTTCCACTTTTAAAAGTACTTTAAGGAATGAGGAAAAAGGTACCTGTGAGTCAGAGCAACCTCCTCGGCAGCTACCCAGACTTAGGCATTTCCCGACACCTTGGTGAGTAGGAGGACAGGAGGGACAGTCCTTCCAATGTCATGGAGCACCGCAGTAAAAACAAAGTTTGCCTTCCCATCGCCATCTCCTCTCCCTTTCCTTAAAGGTGATGGCCCCTACTTCCATGGGCTCATCAAGTTGTGAGGGTTCCGGTTTAACCGGAAGGAAAGGAGCCTCCCATTGCACGACTCCTCTCTCCCGTAACCTCTGATCCATGCGAACGGCCTGAGTCATGGCCTCTTCCAGAAAGCTGGGAGGAGGATGAAGAGCCAGAGCATCCTTTAAATGATCAGACAGTCCCCTCCGGAACGGACACCTGAGTGCCGAGTCCACAGACATTCTCACAGGGGTGGTCGGTGGTAAGGAAAAAGCCCAAGACTGCAGACCTGCCCTCAGAAAAGATATAATTATCCCCAGCCGCTGACGCTCATCCCCTGAAGACCGGGGTCTATGGGAAAATAATAGTTTGCAACCCTCCCTGAACGTGCGTAACTTATCTTTCTCACCAGAGAAGGTGTCAGGGAGTTTCACCGTAGGTTCAGGAGAGTGTAAAGACACGTCAGTCACCTCACCAGACTTACAGAAGGAGTCCCCCAGGTTATTTTAACTGTCTCAGCCATCTCCCTCTGCACCTGCTTCTGAGAAGTAACCAATTCCCGGTGCTCCACAGATAACTCCTGCATCATCTGCGTGAGGTTGGCCACATGGTCCACCACAGTACGGAGCGGATCCATACCAGCAGAGAGAGAGAAGAAAAAAAAAGTGCAAAATCCCCTTTAAATGTAGTGGGTCAGTGATAATGTAATGCAACTGTGGAGCAGTTGCAAGTAACCTCCACCAGGAAGCGCCGGTGAGGGGAAAATGGGTTGCACTCACCATGTAGCACCACAGTGCAGACGTGCAGGCCACCACTAGGAGGCAGCAGAGTAGTCAGCTAGGCCGGGTCAGCAACAAACAGGAAGATGAAGTACCAGAGGTCACAGCAATGCACATAGTCAGAGACAAGCCAGAAGTCAGAACCAGACGGGAACGCGGTATCCAAAACGTGAGAAGCAAAGGGGAGTCAAGGTACAAGCCACTGAGTCAAAAGCCGGTCGGTAACGAAGTACCAGAGACAGAAAAGCAGGAGGCGGGGTTCAGAGATCAAGCTGAGTCATACATTGTAGGGAAACAACCAAATGTACACAAAGTCAGGGATAGGGAATGGGTGAGACACAAACACGGGAAGTCAGAGGCAGAAGGATCACTAGGGTATATGGGTCAGCTGCTCTAGCCTGGAAGCATGAACTATCACTGATGTTGCCTGCAAGCCACAGTGAACTGAAATAGCAAAAACAGAGCCAAAACGAGGCAGAGGGGATTAACCCCCGCATGACCAGTCCAGAGAGAGGATAGCAGAAAGCAAACCCCGCACTGGATCTTGACCGTCACCTGATGCATCAGCTGACTGTTGGTGTTAGAGCAATCTGCAATGACCAAGCTGTAGTAAAGAGCTCTCTGGGTGCAGTGTGCTTCTGCTGAGTTCACTTATCTGGTGCCCTTATTCTGCTGTGCGGTGCTTTGCAGCAGAGAAAGTTGTATGGTGTTTTTGTTACCTTGTCCCTTTGGTGTCTGTCTCTTCCCCCTGTGTTTATTCCCTGCAGAGGTGAAGCTAGTGCGCCTTGCCGGCCAGTGCATTAGCCAGGGCAGTTATAGGTGGCAACTAGGGATGAGGTATCCTGACGGCGGCGGAGGGAAGGACCCACATATAGCGTTAGGGGAGTGCAGGGACAGGCTCAGGTGGTGACCATCCCTTATTCCCTATTGGTAGGGCCTTCCTCCCCCCAATTCTTTCCCTGTTGTGTGTTGTGTCGTAATCTGACCAACCATCAGTTGGGTCGTGTCACACAGTGAAAGTCACTCCGTGACACCACCCTTTTAATTCAGTAGGTTTCCTGTCCTGGCTGGGTGGATCCCTCTCAGGTGTGCTATCATGGGTTCGAGAAAAAACGGCTACTGGTAAATAACCTTGATGTTTCAATGCCATATTATCAGAAATCTGATATCAACATCATCCACGGATATATCTGTAATCGGGAGACATAATTGCTTCTGGCGGTTGAAGTATCCAGAATTTTCAGCCTTAGGAAACCACAGAAATATAGTATCAAGTGTTTCCACCATCTTCCTTTGCATACAATTAACCATCCTCCTCTCATCTGAGACCCGTTCCAATATCTCCTCCAGAAAAACTCATTGTCAGATCCAGGAGGCACAATGTGAATTGTTGATCTTTACAGAAAAAAACAAGAAAGTAGGTGTATGTATGGCACCAGCAACCCATAAAAGAAATAAGACAGGACTTGCAATATAGCAAAAAATAATAGAATAAACTTTATTGATATACACAAAGAACTCTAAATAGTATTAATAACATGTAAAAACAAAAATTAAGGGAAATACTTTTTGTTAAATAAAATTCAGTCTCCATAACAAAATAGAAAAGGAGATAAATAAAATTTCCCTAATAATCCAATGTAAAAAATAAAACATAGGATAATACATGTATAGGGGTTGCTGAAAACAAAGCCACATACAAGCTATGCATATAAAAAGTGCATTTTAATACAAATAGATGAACAATATTAATGTCAGCATATATGCATAGAGATAGCAAAATACAATAGCAAAGTGAACCTGGTGAGACATCAATGAAGCAATAGATGGATACATGACCCATCAGGTATGCAACATGTATGAAGGAAGGAGGGAGAGAGTATGAGACCCCATGCGTTATGCCACAAATTTGGCTTCCTCAGGGAGAAAGTGTCAGTAATAATTTAGCCCCTTTATTCCATCTGACGTACTATTCCGTCCATGTGCCCTGGGACTTAATTCCCAAAGACGGAATAGTACGTCACATGTGATCAGCCGCGATCCCGGGGGGAGCGCGGCCGGGTGTCCGCTGATTATCACAGCTGACACCCGGCACTATGTGTCCGTGACCGCTCCAGGCACATTAACCCCTGGCACACTGCAATCAAAGA
>VIAB01024187.1:14039-24259 GCA_009801035.1 Oophaga pumilio | reverse complement strand
CTGGGTACATTTTATCAAATAGCCAATTCAACCATTATGCAGCCATTGTTTTTTAGCTGAGAAAAGCTAACTCCACATAGACCTTACACAGAAAAGATTAAAAGTTATACGTTATTGAAATTACATATGTAGTAAACAGAGTGATACAATAAAAGCAGGACGACTACAATAAGTGTTATAGCAACTACACAGTACATATGTTTAGTATCAAAGATAGGTACATTGATATGAGTGCACAAGTCAAATTAATAAAGGATAGTAGACACAATTGTCAGTGTACCAAATAGTACCAAGCACAGAATATATCAGCACCTATCTATAGATTCACATAAATTTACATTTGTCTTAGGTATTTGGCAGTACGCTCTTACCCATCATACAGGGCCGGACTGGTCATCTGATAAATCTGGCAAATGCCAGATGGGTCAGTGCCAACTGTGGCAGCTCCTTCACTCCATGGAGGCACATGTAAACATTCTCCCCTAGCACCCAATTTGATTTATTTAGATTCCTGTGCTGCACAGGGATTAACTCCAGTGGTGATCTTTTGGGGGGATTTTTTTGTGCCATTCCACGTGTGGTAAAATTAGCGATACCACATTTATATAGTTTTTTTTATGTTTCGCCGCTTTTACACAATGAAAAGTATTTTATAGAAAATAAATAGTTTTTGCATCTCTGTATTCTGAAAGCTATATTTTTTTTTTATTTTTTCACTGATGCAGCTGTATGGCAGCTTATTTTTTTGTGGGACAAGATGGCATTTTCAGATATACCATATTTATTTACATTCGTCTCTTTGATCACGTTTTATTCCACTTTCTTTTTTCTCAGCAGTATGATGAAAAAGCATAGTTTTTGTCATGTTTTATTTATTTTTGTTAGTGTTCATTTAAGGGGTTAACTGGTGTGAAAATTAGTATGTCAGCCCGTTCAGATGAGGCAATATCAAATATGTTTTATTTGGCTTATTTTTGGTTTTACATAAAAATACGTATTTATTGGTATAGTTTTTTTTATTATTTGGTAAATTTTTTTAAATTTTTTTTTAACTTTTTTTTTCCCTTTTTTACTTGTTCCCTCTATGGGACTTCAACTTTTATCACTCTGATTGCTGGTATAATGCATTGCAATAGAGTCAGTCAGGCCCTTAATCACCATCATTATCTGAATGCAAGAAATAGTGTGAACTTATCCTAATTGTGCAGTAACACTTTGTCATCTGTGCTCCATAATGCCTTCATGCACAGAGTTAAAAATGCTCCGACTCTATATCTGGCTTCATGGCTTGATCATAGATGCTGGATCCTGATTCCCAAGAAAATCCCACCAACCCAAGATTGCTAAAGAAACACACAAAACACATTTATTGGATGTTAAATTGACCAAATTTTATTACAAATCACATTATTATTATTTTATTCAGTGTCTGAAATTTAGAATCAGTCAATTGCTATGAAAAAGACACTGAAAATGGCACAACCCCCGACTCACGAAGAATCATCCTTCAGCACTCAGGAGAGGAAAACCCCCTGTGGAGGAAACCTCTAGGGAAACTTGGCTGGAGGACCGCCCTTCCCTTGGGTTTAGAAGGTTAATGCCGACACGGAACAGCAAATTTTACCAGAATTTGTACATTGCATCATATTTACAGTGAGACATATTATACATCCACTATAGATATGAGAGCAGTGACATCACATAGTCACACAGGTTATACATTACATCAGCAGAATAAAGACCATAATAAAGAAGGTCAAAGCCGGTGCCATGTGCGAGCGCCGTATGGAGAAGCCTAATGCCACCTCTCTAGGCTGTACACAGAAAGGTGAAGGCTAGTACCAGACGTGAGGGAGATCTGGCTGCAACATCTGTCAACTTATTGATTGCTAGGGTTAGTTTAATCTGGCTGGCTAGGCGGTATGGCTGATCTGGCCGGCTAGGAGGTATGGCTGATCTGGCTGGCTAGGCAGTATGGCTAATCTGGCTGACTAGGTGGTGTCCCCTTCCTCCCTAATAAATTGTGGAGTGATGAAGCTCCAGGTCTCCAGATACATCAAGTACGGTGCTTCATAAGGCTGAATGACCTGAGGTTCTGGAATATTCTCCTATATCGTAGATGTATATGTATATGACATCAGCACAGCAGCCGTATTTATCACAGGTCTTTATTATTGATACTTCATTGTCTAGAAAGTCACTCTCAGTGTTCCAAAGCATTAACCCTTGAATAACTGGCATTGTGCCTTTCTCAAGAAGCGTGTAAAATAAACTTGTCATTAGGCAGAGATCCTGTCTCTCTGCTCTGCAGCAGAGTTTAACTGTATTGACTTGCCACACACTGATACAGTTTAAAGTAGCGTATGTCCGGGTGGGCCCCTCAAATGTGGGGCCCGGGGTGGCAGCACCATCTGTCCCCCCCGATAGCTATGCTACTGCTTCAAGTGAATCTCCAGATTGCCTATATTTCATTACGTCAGTATTATTAATCAGCATCTTTGTGGAAGATACCAGACTGCATTTACATCTTTTAACTGAAAACAATGAACTGGAGTATAAGTTGGTATGCATGCAGAATAGGAGCATGTTCACACTGGCCATAAAACAGACAAAACCCAAGACAGAAACAAAATGAACATTTACTCTGCTGCAAGTAAATAAATAAAAGCAATAGTGCATATAAATAACATAGGATACTTAGTAAACACGTTTATTTGATCAAAAAGTGTACAAGCCATCCCACCAGCGTCAAGTTATATTTATATGCACTATTGCTTTTACTTACTCTCTGTGACACACGGTAAGAATTTAATACTAGAGGTTAGGACCATCCCAATTGTGGTACACCTGGACTCTGGTGGGATGGCTTTTATGGCAGTATGGGCTTGTTAAATATGCTTTAAAATAGAGCATTATTGCTCTCCCCCACTATTCTACCCCTGGTATCTTCTGACTCATATACAATAGTACTATGCACTTGTTTATGAATCTGTAAGTTTTCAGATGCAGCTAGTGGTGTTCATGCTGCTGTCTACCTGATCCTTATACTCGAGTTTACTCTGATACTTTTCTACCTTTTGTTTCTATATGTATATGATAATGTTTTTGTGATTTCAATAAATTGGTATTTTTTACACATTAATACTTTCTGGACATTTACTCCGTGGTTTCAGTTTATACGAGTTCGGTCAATGGTCTGGTTTGGTAATTAACTGGGAAAAGTCGGTTGTGATGCCAGTTGACCCAGTCCCTTCGTTTCTTTTACTAAACCAAACACAAATACAGGTAATGCAGCAATTTAAATATTTGGGAATTATAATTAATGCTCGACCTCAAGACTGCAGTGACATGTAAAAGTTTGGGCACCCCTAGTCAGAATTTCTGTTATTGTGAATAGATAAGCAAGTTGAAGATTAAATGATCTCTGGAAGACTTAAAGTTAAAGATGACACATTTCCTTTGTATTTTAAGGGAAAAAAATGTCATTTTTTAAATTACAAAAAGGAAAATGGGCTGATGCAAAAGTTTGGGCACCCTTGGAGTTTTGTGTGCACAAATAACTTTGACCAAGTTTTCAGACCTTAGTTAGTCTGTTAGGATTATGGCTTGTTCACTATCATCGTTAGCGTATTCGCTTTGTCTCTATATTTTTCAACTTAGAGATGTACTTATTGCGTGACCACAAATTTTCCTTTTTCCCATTTCCATGTACAATTCTGTAAAAACAAGCACAGTGTTCACCAATATACTTTGTGACATAATGGAACTTGATAGACTGCTCCTGTTTTCATATTTATTCATTTTAGTATGGGACAGATAGAAATTTGACTCCTGAGGTTTTGGCAACAGTCTGAGAATTGAGTTTATCCATAAGGGAATGGAAAGGGTGTGTTAGACAGGATGGCTCTAGGATTAGTCTGGACCATTCATTGATGCGTTTGCTCTCAGATGCCCAATAAATTGCATGGCACGTCATGTCTATCAGATGGTTTTATGGCCCCCAGTTTGATTGTTTAATACGCATCACTTTTTTTTTTACAACATGGAAGCATTGCATAAAAAGCTCTTACTCCGTATAGATTTTAAAGTGAAGCGAAAACATTACGGTGTCTGATCAATGCTTTAGTGTGGAGGGATATTAATTATTATGTGTCCCTAAAGAGTTTACTTTTCCACTGACATATTAAAACATATTAAAACAGCAACGCTCAATGCTTGCGCACGGCTGGGCGTGAAGCAAAACTGCGGCCAACGTGACAGATGTAATTTATTTTAACCCAGCAGCTGGGAGGCCATGATAAATACTTCAGCACCTCATCACTCTGACGGAGAGCAAAGCAAAAGAAAGGACATTGCTGACCCTCTGAATACAAAACATAACAAATCAAGAAGTATTTACAGGATATTAAATAAAACCTTCTTTTGATGTCATCGTTTTTCTATTCTTAATTGGGTGCTCACCTTATGGCCCGCTCTATATTTGTAATTTCATACAATCAGTAACTCAGGTACATTGAGGCCCTTTACGCATCAGACAGAATCAATGCACAGGATATTACAGAGGACCTGTCAGCTCCATTAACATGTTTATTTAAGAAAATACTTGTATTGTAATGTTCATTCAGTTTTGGATCATCTTGTCTTAGAACTTCAAGTTGTGTTATATTCCCCTGTAGAACTTCATAAATTGACAACTAGATGGAACTAGTTGGGGGTTTGTCCCAAAATGCTCTGATATGGTACAATCCAAGCTGATAGTGCCAGACTGTGCAGGGACACACCCAGTTGTTAATTTATTCACAAAACGGTTATTGCCATCTTTAGAAGATGTCATCTGTCCAGGGGTAGGTAATAATTTGCTAACATGTTGGGACACCCACCAATCCCAAGAACGGGGCTCTAAAATCCCCCATCTAAATGGAGCACTGCTCCATTCATTCTCTATGGGACTGCCAGAAAAAGTACTAGATGCAGTAGTACTAGACTATCTCCAGCAGTTCCACAGAGAATGAATGGAGCAATGGTGCACATATCTGACAGCTGATACATATTGCCCAATCCACATGTGTGATCATACTGTCAGTATATATTAGGCACTGTCTGTATGATCTCAGCCAGGTATGTTTGACTCTGAAACGCTGCAGCATATCAGAGAAGAATATAGTTTAAAAGCTGCCCAGGACTAAGCTGCACTGGAGACTTGTCAGACCGGCGAGTTCCCGGCGACTTCTCCCTGTCCGCTGTCCTGAATTGACAGGTGATCATATACTTAGCAGTTTCAGTGATCTTATACTTATGATGTTTTGTATATTGTGGACTCATGATAAAATTTGTTGTAGGACAAACCCTTTAACTTATCTCAGCTTTCAAGCTTGTTTATATTAAAAAGACCATATACTTTTTCAGAAAATGTGCTGTTCACACACACGCGTTGGTAACACGTGACATTTATCACTGCTTTTGCACTACAATTTAGTGACATTTTATTGTCTTAAATGTTTAAAGCGCCACTTAAGTATTGTTGTTTTTTATTTCAGTGCTGGACTGGTGCTTAAAATCCAAGACCCCTGTCTGATACGCACCTTCCAGCGTTTTCATCTGTTTTCGCCAACGCTTCGGCTCCTGGAGCTTATGACCTGCCAGCTGCTCCAGTGCTTCATGGAACGAGCTGGACGTCACTAATGAAAAGTCTATGAAAGCCCCATTCTCACCTCGTTCTGGCTCTCATAGACTTGCACTGAGAGCGCGTGACGTAATTCTGACTTCCGGGCCATCAGAAGCTGCGCTCAAAAGATGGTGTCCCAGGACTAGAGGGTGTTGAAAAACAGTGAAAAATCTGGAGTGTAAGTATATGACCAAGGGCAGGGAACTTACATTTAACCCCTTCATGACCGGAGGTATTTTTTGTTTTTTGCGTTTTAATTTTTTTGCTCCCCTTCTTCCCTTAGCGATAACTTTTTTATTTTTCGGTTAATATGGCCATGTGAGGGATGTTTGTGCAGGACACATTGTACTTTTGAATGACACCATTGGTTTTAACTAGTGATGAGCGAGTATGGACGTTGCTTGGGTTTTTCAGAGCACGCTCGGGTGTTCTCCGAGTATTTCGGCGTGCTCGGAGATTTAGTTTTCGTCGCCGCAGCTGCATGATTTGCGGCTGCTAGACAGCCTGAATACATGTGGGGATTGCCTGTTTGTTAGGAAATCCTCACAATGTATTCAGGCTGCCTAGCAAACTAAATCTCCGAGCACGCCCAAATTCTCGGAAGACATTATCACTAGTTTTAACATATCGTGTACTCTGAAACTGGAAAAAAATTCCAAGTGCGATAAAATTGCAAAAAAATGCATTTCCTCAATTGTTTTTTGTTTTGCTTTTTTACCTTGTTCACTAAATGCTCAAATGGACCTGCCATTATGATTCACCAGGTAGTTACGAGTTCATAGACACCAAACATTCTTTTTCATTAAGTGGTGAAAAAAAATTCCAAAGTTTGTAAAAAACAAAAACAAAAAACACTGCGCCATTTTCCGATACCTGTTTCATTTTTCGTGATCTATTTTGGTGCAGATCTTTTGATGGCCCATTATCGCATTTTAATGCATTGTTGCGGTGGCCAAAAAAAGTAATTCTGGCGTTTTGACTTCTTTTCTCATTACACCAATTAGCAATCGGGTTAATTATTTTTTTTATTGCCAGATAGGGCGATTATGAACGCTGCGATACTATATATGTGTATGTTTGTTTTTATTGTTTTATTTTGAATGGGGCGAAAGGGAGGTGATTTGAACTTTTATATATATTTTTTTTATATTTTTAAATACATTTTTTTCACTTTTGGCATGGTTCAATATTCTCCATGGGAGACTAGAAGCTGCCATAATCCGATCAGCTCTGCTACATACAGGTAATGATCAGATCATCTGTATGTAGCAGAATTGCTGACTTTTCTGTGGTTGGCGCTCATAGCAATCCAGCAATGACAACCATAGAGGTCTGCAGGAGACCTCTGGTTGTCATGCTAACCCATTGGTGACCCGCGATCACGTGATGGAGGTCACCGATGGGCTGATTTCCGGCTCGCTTGCTGGAAGCGCGTGTAAAATGCCGCTGTCAGAGTTTGACAGCGGCATTTATCCGGTTAATAGCCGTGGGTGGATCGTGATTCCACAGCTGACATGTGCCGGGAAAAATGTGGGCTCACCGCCGGAGCCCACATCGAAGGGAGGGTGTCCGACATCGGCGTATTATTACACTTGATGTCGAAAAGGGGTTAAAGCACACTCCAGCCCTAAAAAAAGAATAGCTGGAATGGTGCATTAAGCCAAATTTATACCATTTTTAGTACCTAACTCTAATCCTTTTGCTTTTAAGGATGACATATTTATAATTGAATTTTTATATAAAAATTGCAAAAAATGCATACTCCATAAAGCATTGAGTTAATACATTTATATTGCAACTATTTTCAATATGAAGAAAAGTGACAATTTATGAAAAATTCTACAGTGACGTGTAAAACTTGACTTGTTCTGTGCTTTTCTAGCATTAGGAAGAGAACATTTTTTTACAATGCAAAAAAGTTGCAGTTTGTGCATAGCAAACGTTGCATTGAGTTTGCGACATTTGATACATTGGCCTCTTGCTCTAATCTAAGATTGTGAAGTGTACAACCATGCCTAAAAAGTTGCATTTGGGCCAGATTTTTCATTAAGGTGCTTCACATTATAAATATGAAGCGATTAATTTAAATAGATTACACTAAATATTTTCTTCATATTACACCATTTTTTATAACTGAGGGCAAAATATATTAGAAAGTTACAAAAGTTTTCATAAGACAAAAACTTTATTTATATATAAAACTGAAAACTGCTTTATTCCTTTAATACCAAAGTGCAAAGGTGGGATAGCTATGTACAGAATTTTTTTTTTTTTAATGTGACCCAACTGGATGGCATCGTGTTATATTTCCATCTAGATGCTTGGCTTACCATAATTTATGGCTTATTTTCTGTTTTATTCTTTGGCTAATTCTTTGAAGTGGCCGTAACTATAGAATGACTCACTCTGATATTATGTTAAACACTTAACTGAATACCTAAAATGAGGCATAATTGTATATTTTGGCAAAATGCTGTTATTACTGTTGCATGTGGTCATACTTTACTATGTCTTTTCACAACTCTTAAGATGTTAAAAAAGAAATGTTTCATCAAAATGATATTCGGTGATTCTTGTCTGACCCATTGAAGTGTTATTAGCCTTGTTTTACCCATGACTGTTGCCTTTGCACCTTTTGCTACTACCGCTACCAGATAAAATGGTGAGAAATGGACCTGTGTCTTAGTATAGTAAATGCAATATAAATTGTGACTATTGTTATGCCATAAGAGAAGCATGTTGAAGGACAACTAGCAACTTTTTTCCCCATGCACTGAAGAATATTTCCATGCAGGCTTAAAGGGGTATTCCCATCTCCCAGACACTATCCCAATATGTAGTAGGCGTAGTAATAGTAATATTAGCCAATACCTCTAATTAGAAATGTAGTATAGTTCTTCTGATTCACTATGTCGCTTACCCCATGTGCAGGGCATTACAGTAGCTTAGATATCCATGGTTATGATGACCACTAACAACTAATTGTCACTATGTAAGTGGCATTAACCATGGATATCTAGACTACTACAATGTCCTGCACATGGGGTAATCATTGAATTAGAAGAACTATGCTACATTTCTAATTGGAGGTATTTGCTAATATTAATATCATTACCCCTACTACATTTTTAGATAGGATCTTGGAGATGGGAATATCCCTTCTAAGCCCTAAGGTTGGTTTCACACATCCAAATTTCATGGTCTGAGTAGGGACCGCGACGTATGGACTGGCCATGGGTCTCCAGATCCATTCTCAACAGCTCCATAAGCATTAATGACGTTGTTAAGCTTGAGTCAGGAGACCTATGAGTAGTCCATACTCAGACCGTGAAATTGGCCTAAACAACAATTGTTCAGACTGAGTTTTCTGGAGGCGGAAAATACGAAAATTTTGTCAAGCAAAATCCACTTCTGCAAACCAGTTTTTAAAAAGAGTTTATTTTCTTTACACCGTGTTTTGCAGCTTTTCAACTTTATATTCTCAAATTTGCAGCAGATTCCCCATCCATTATTGGGCTGCTCTTCTCTCAAACTTTTTTGCTTATCTGAGGGAAATTAGAAGACAGCAGCTTAATAATGGCTGCTTACTAGCTGCAGGGCTCACATGGCATAACAATGTCATGCAAACCCTGGCAGTCCCAGGGAGTATACGTTTCTTTTTAAATAAAGCAGGGGGACTGCCTCATTTAAAAAGGGTTGGCCAGTTAGTGGACAACACCTTTAATTTTTATATTTCTAGTCCCAAATGTTAATTTAATTTACTTAGCAATATGAAGGCTAATTTTGCTGCATCCTAAAAGTGGGGATCTATTCACCAGCAGTGGTGAATTGTAAATGTACTTCTCAAGTTAATTCATAAAGTCTAATTCATAAAGATTTGTCCTTATTAGGAGATTGAAGGTTTTGATACAGTCCAATAAATTAATTGACTACATTTTAAAAGCATTGGCACAGCATTATCGATAGTTTCTAATTTTCAGACAGTGCAAACTTAAATGTGTCACTTTATCACCAAGATTGATGCAGTTTATTAAATCTTGCGTTCCTTTGGACATCTAGCCCAGAGACATCAAACTAAAATGGGGTCCGTTGGGCTGCATTGTTAAATTTAGACTTGGGCTTCACGGCGACTTTGGCCACGACAAAGGCATACACTTCTTAATAAATCAAGTGTGACTGAAAAGTGGTGTTCGCCTTCAGTCTTGTACTGATTAAAACCACAAGAGTCAGAATGTTGGAGTGCTCAGTCAGAGAGTCTATGCATGCAAATAACAAAAGACTGACCGTCACTTTCAAACAGAAGACAGGTGTGTACAGTCTACTCTCAGTTTGCACATGTTCACACCTGTCTTCTGTTTGGAAGTGACAGTCAGTCTTTCGTTATTTGTACGCATAAGCTCTCTGACTGAGTCCTCCACCCATCAGTCTTGGTGGTTTTAATCATAGCAGGATCATATCTACCCACTTACATGCAGACTTCAGTCTAGAAGAGGATTCACATTAGATAGGTTCCCAGCAACAAGATTCGCCTTATTGTGGCTGCTGGGTATACAGT
>VIAB01024186.1:22939-35090 GCA_009801035.1 Oophaga pumilio | reverse complement strand
ACGAAAAAACATTCTCAGAATCAGCGGGATTCGTTAAAGCATTCAGAGTTATAACCATAAAGTGTCAAATGTCATAAAGTGACAGTGGTCAGAAATGTAAAAATTGGCCCCGTCATTAAGCTGCAAATTGGTTCTGTCTCTAAGGGGTTAAACAACAACCACAATACCTTCATCAACCAAGGTATCATTGTAATCATTGTAACGGCGCCAACCTGATAGTGTCTGTAGGTTACTGATCACAATCCTGCTGGCAGGTTCCCTTTAAGACATCTCAGCTCTGCACTATTATACACAGTTCTCTTTAAATGTGGAATATTTCTTCTTGAAACTCATCTGACAGAAAATATTGGCCCTTACGATAGCTTAGTTTGTGAAGTCACCGAGCCCCATACGCTAATTACCCCAGAGAGGTTTCACCACTAGTTACTTATTTATTACTGATGAAGACTGTTGAGTTTGATCATTTCTGTTATTGTCTATAGTCACCGTTTTTGACTACAGTAGTGTCCAAGAAACTCTGATTTAACCTTTTCCTGCAGCCAGTTTTGTGTTCCTAATCAGGCCCCATTTTTTCAAATCTGACGTGTGTCACTTTATGTGGTGATAACTTTGGAATTATTCACAAAGGATAATAGAAAACAAATGAATCTTGCAAATTATTTTCCAACTTCACACAATACCCTAAATACGGTTTGTAGGGGTTTGACTCACTCAGCTGCAATGGAGGCAATGAGGAGGCACATTCCTTGAAAAGTTTGTGGGGGTTTATTGCTTCATAAACCAGCAAAGCAAAACAAAGTACAGATGTTCCGTACTTCAGGCTCCGTCCTAGAGCCTCAACACACACAGGAGGCTTCCACCTCCCCACATACAGCCCCTGTGTTAAGCCATAGCCTCCATTATATAGCTAACACCCACAGCTAACACATGTCACATAACTACTCATGTGGTAGTGACATCACCAAAGGTCCTAAAACACACATATAGGCATGGTGATGCCCCTACACAGGGCTGAGGTATATGTGCAGCCCGACCCTCTCATCTCTCAGTTCTGCCCGTAACCCGGACCCAAGTGTATTAAACCAACCCTTATGTGCACTAAAGAAAACACTCCGGGTTACATCACAGGGAGCTACCATCCCTGTGATACATACCTCCCATTCGCTATGCGACCATTAGTATCGCTACATACCTCCCCCCTCTGCCTAAAGCCGTGGGGCTTGGCACCTTCCATTACCCGACCAGAGACTTTTCTCTGTCGTCTCCGACAGTTAAACCACCTGTCAAAGTCGGGCACTGCTATTGAACCCTTTTTAAGGCATCCGTCATCCGACTCTTGTCACGTCCTCTGATAGGGATGCCCCCTTGTCAGACCACCTGCATCCCCAGCGGTCAGTACGGTGTCGCAATTCCCTTGCACCCATACGTCTTGTCTGGTCTGACTCCATTTCATTTCGTTCACTACAGGGTCTCCTGCTTAGGTCACTCAGCCCTGAGCTAACTGAGGCCTTACTACTTCTACCTCTCACATCAGGCCACCTATGTACTGTATTAGCTCCGGCTTGCGGACTTCCAGTCTTAAGTGAACCTTTTGCCTCTCTATACTGCGAGTTGAAGGTGGCGGCCGTCTTCTTCCCATTTCCTGCAGCTCTCTGTTGACCTGCTCCCTCTCAAGTCTTAGCTGCTCTACTTCTTTCAGGTATGCCACGCGATACTCCAGGAGCATCCGAATATTCCAAAGGCTCTCCCTGGATCCGACAACGAGGAATGGAACCATCCCATCTTCACCCACGACCTGGGCTTCATCATCAGCCGGAATTCTCACTCTCATCACACCGGACCTATTCACCATCTCCTGCATCACTTTCCCAAGTCTTCCGATGACTTTCCTCACCAGACCTATGGGCACTTGAACTATGTCTTCCAGCAATCCAAGCCGACTTTGAGATTTTCTTGCTTGCTCCAGACGTCGAGCGGCTTCCTTATTCCTCCACATGATCATCTGTTTCGTTCGGAGGCATTGTAGATGCATATCTCTCAGGACAGCCACCCGCTTCACTGTAACTTCCCTAGTTAACAGTATGCTTCTATTGCCTTTCTGAAGGCCTCATGCACATCCTCAATGGCACATGCTTCTCGCATGTCTTCGGGTACCTCTATTATACACTTGAAAAGCGAAGTCTCCCCTTCTTGAACATACTGTTGGACCTCCTCGTCCTGAGCGTCAGCGCAGTTTTCCAAGACATCGACATTTCTTGTGTGGCCATCTGCGTGGCATTTCCCCTGCTGGATTTCTTCTCCCGTGGATTTCTGGAGCTGGGCATTAGTCTCCTTCTCTATCCTGAACTCTTGGAGAACTTTATCTAGCTCCTTTGCCAAGCAGCGATGCTCATCCTCTCTCTGGAGAAGTTCCTGCTGATGCTTCTCTTGGGCCTCTCTGAGCACCTCCATATCTTTCCATAGTGCCTTGTTCATAGTCTGACACGCTGACAAATGACCTTTGAGCTTAGAGACGTCCTCCTCAAGCTCCTCCACTCAGTGCTCAATCACTTGTCTTAGGACCCTTTCTCGCTCGACTGTCTCTTTCACTGTCTCTTTAAGCAACTCTATCTCATGGTCCTGCTCTCTTTTAGCCAGAACATATTTCACCATCACTTCTTTAATTAAATTTTCAGATGGGCTCTCTTGCCCAACCACACTCTGCCTCTTCAGCGTTCCGCTTGATCCTGCATCCGCAGGTTCAACTGTCTCTCGACTCTCAATAACTTTAGAGAGCTCCAGCTCTTCAGCATCTGGTACTCTGGAGCCTTCATCACACTGAGCCATTTCACTCTTTCCGGGCATTGCAGATGAGGGTCTACTACAGGTCTGTTCTAATTCCAGCCCTACCTCTGGGCTGGGATTTGTCAGCGATAAAGTGGCCTCCTTATCAAGGACAGTAACCTGATCTGTACCTGACACTGACTCTTCCTCATCATTTCTCTTCTTAGAGGGTGTAGCCTGTCCCGCCTTTCTACGGCCCCTGTGGCGAGAGGAAGATCTGCCATGTTTAATCGGCTCCACCTTACTGCACTCGCTTTCCCTTGTTTTTGAGTCACAGTCTGCATAGGAGTCACTCCCACTCCCCTGTCATCCTGGAACAGCACATCCCCATTTAGACAGGTGTCGGAACTCTTTTCTGGAGCTACCCCGTTTCTCACGGTCCCACGTTTGGTCACCCCAGCTAAGTCCCCAAGTTGGTCAGACTCACACTTTCTTCCGGTCACCAGGATCTCTGGACCCTCGACGTTAGGTGGAGCTACCTCCTTTTTACACATCACACCAGAAGGAACCACTACAGCCATCTGCTGTGGTGGGGCTCCCTTAGGGTAATTCCTGCTCCCTTCTGAGCAATCAGACACTCCCCTTTCCTCCCACAAATCCCAAAACCGTTCAAACTCCTGGCCTACTACAGGGTATGGCAAGTCTGGGATTACAGGGACATCGTGGCTGGAAATAATAGCGGGCGTCTCAATGATTACCCGGGACACTGGATAATCCCTAGCGACCCCACCATGAACGCAGTGGACTTCCATCTTCCTTCCGGGAATCAGATAGACAGGGAGTGTGGCGCTCACCAGGGTCACCTGGCTCCCTGAGTCTAAAAGTCCAATCACACACTCTCCATTGACTTCTACGGAATAGCTCTGTGACACCTTGTCAGATGGAAAGTCAGTGCAACATCCAGGACATGCGCTGTTCGGACGCTGAATCAGGCAACAGTCCATCGGCTTATTCACCGCCGCCTCTTTTTTTTCCACCACCCCAATTTGGGATACCCCCCTTTTGGGACTCCGCCCCCTTTTGGGCAACCATTCCTGTTTGTCACCACCCCCCTTTTGGGACTACCCCCTTTTAGGGACAGTACCCCTCACTGGGGTACACACCGTGGACTCCCCCACGGCTCTCACAGGCCCCAATTCACACAGACCCCTATGGCTCTTTGGGGCTGGTACTGTCCCTTTAAGAGGTCACCAACTCTGGACCTCTGATGTCCTTATTGCACCTCACCAGCTCCCACTGGCACTGCCACAACTCCTGCTGTAGCCACAACCGCCGGCACCTCCGGCTGCCGCTCACAAGCCGCTGCTGCCACTGCAGCTCCTGCTGCTGCAGAACCTCTTGCTGTAACTTGCACTTGCAGCTCCCACAAGTCCCCGCATGGCTCCGCACCACAGACTTCGAGGACCCGCTGATCCACAGCCAGCCGCTTGTCACCTTCGTGACCCCGCCGAGCCACAGCATGTTGAGAGAAAAAGAAAAACAAAAAACTTTGTGACCCCGCTGAGACACAGCAAACACCTCACACGTGTCTTATAAGAAATAAGAAAAAAAAAAAAAAAACGTCTCTCACTGATCCCGATCAGAGTACTACACAGACTCCTGTCTGTTACAATCTGCTTAACAGCGTCTCCAGATACCTCATATCTTCAGAGGGACCCCATAAACGTAAATACAGTCTATTCTTGACCCAGCATAACACTCACGGTTTTCACAACCGTCCATTCCTCCTCTAGCTCCTGATTCCCAGCACTGCAACATGTGCTCCTTGGACCGTTGCTCGCAATCTCCACCAATTGTAGGGGTTTGACTCACTCAGCTGCGACGGAGGCAATCAGGAGGCACATTCCTTTAAAAGTTTGTGAGGGTTTATTGCTTCATAAACCAGCAAAACAAAGTACAAATGTTCCGTACTTCAGGCTCGGTCCTGGAGCCTCAACACACACAGGAGGCTTCCACCTCCCCACATACAGCCCCTGTGTTAAGCCATAGCCTCCATTATATAGCTAACACCCACAGCTAACACATGTCACATAACTACTCATGTGGTAGTGACATCACCAAAGGTCCTAAAACACACATATAGGTATGGTGATGCCCCTACACAGGGCTGAGGTATATGTGCAGCCCGACCCTCTCATCTCTCAGTGCTGCCCGTAACCCGGACCCAAGTGTATTAAACCAACCCTTATGTGCACTAAAGAAAACACTCCGGGTTACATCACAGGGAGCTACCATCCCTGTGATACATACCTCCCATTCACTATGCGACCATTAGTATCGCTACAGATTGTACACTACTGTCTGGGCACATGGCAGTGTTCAGAAGGGAAGGAGCGCCATTTAGCTATTTGAATGCAGATTTAGCTGGAAAAGCGTGCAGACACAATGTATTGGGTCACCTGGCAACCCAAAAGATGTCCACCATGAACATGCTTGGCACTATCTTCTCTGCTTTCCATATCCCAAGGATTGCCTTGCTCATCACCCTTACATGAATCTGCCCTTACACTGGGACCCATAGACATGGACCATGGTGTTACCTGCTATTCTGTGGAGTTAAATGACAAGAAGAATAGTCAAGTAGCTGGGTCAGAATCAGAAGACACAAGAGTAGTCAGTAAACGCGCCACTATCACAACAGGAAACAAATACCCAAGCCGCGAGCTGAACACAGAGGACTGAACCAGAGGAGAACAACGCTGTATATGGCAGATTCTGGCAATATGCTTTGACCTTTAATAGGGTGTGGTACTTTCTAATTGGCTGAAGTAGGGAGCAGATTACTCCAGCTGGACAGCAGGAACAGATCCCAAATGAGATTGGACACACCATATGCAGAAGCCCTAATATAACTAAATGACAGAAAACCAGAATTGTCGAAATACCCATAAAGTGATTCCATTTTGTACATTAATTAACTGAGAGTTATAATATATAGGAGGAGTCAATATTTTTACTCCACAGCCACTTTCCAGAAATTAACACGCAGTGGATGTTTGAGAGTGAAAATTGCACATTTGCCATTTTATTTCCCAACACATAGTGCCCAGATTGTGCTCCAGGAGACACACACCATCAATTAAGTGGATTCTTCTCACTATAATATTGCTAAATACAGGGATCCTAAATGTTGTTTGAGCACACTGCAAGACTCAGAAATAAGAGCGGATTTTATTGGATTGGTTTATAGAAACCTTGTTTCTTTTCAACTGCCTTTGAGCCACTAATAGTGTGGTGTCATGGTTGTGGACAGGGTTCCCTTCTCTGTCGTCTCGTGGTTAATTTTGTATGGCCTCCTTTTGGTTTGGGGAGGGCTATATGTACCTGTCCCCTCTGGGATTCCTTGTCAGTGATACATTCGTTCTTGGCTGTGTGTCTGACCCCCTGGTGTGCTTGCATACTGTTCTGTCCGATTGCCTCTCAGTGTATGACCCGGTCTGTTTTCTCGTTCTATGCCTTGCCTTGTGACACTGTGCTTACTGTCTATTCCGGCTCTAACCTTTGGCTTGATTACTCTGACTTCCCACCCATCTGCCCCATTTGTACTGTACCGCTATCTTCGGCTTTCTGACATTTGGCTACGTCATGACCACTGTCTGTATTTAACCCTTTTGCACCTCATCGACCTCCCGGCTTGACTTTGGCACGCTCTGTCTACTCTCCGGCATCGCCGGTCATCGCCGCTACTCGGCGTCTGCCTCCGCCCACTTACATGGTCGTCACGTGCTTCAGGTCCTGCGCTTCGGCAGGTAAGCTCACCGCAACTCTCCTCTCACACTCTCTGACCTCTCAGTATTCTTGCGCAGACTCCTGCTGTAAGTCTGCAGCAGGGTTCCTGATATTATCACTGACCTCACAGTACTTCTTCCTTGTCAGGTGTGGGTGCTTTTGTCTAGCCATGAACCCGTTGCGTGCACTCTATGAACAAGTGAGTAGCCTCACTCAAATAATGCAAAAACTATCTGTGGATCAGTGAACCCTGGCTCAGTTGCATCAACAGGTTCAAAGAGAGGTTGCTAGCGCCATGCAGGATTCTTTTTCTTCTGGGGCTCGGGATGAGGGTGCCACAGATGGTTCCTCAGTTTCCCTCGAATCACCTGTTAAGTTACCCGTCACCTTTTCTGGGGATAAAAAATTATTCAGGATGTTTAAAGAGGGGTGTAACTTGTTTTTCTCTCTGCGTCCACGCACCTCTGGGAATGAAAGCCAGAGGGTGGGAATTATTATGTCATTATTAAGGGGACCTCCAAAGGCTTGGGCTTTTTCTCTCTCTCCCTCCGCTCTGGAACGTGTGTCTGTGGATCTGATTTTTAAGGCTCCGGGGCATATTTATGATGAGCCTGATAGAGTGTGTCTGGCTGAGAATATGGTGTTGAGTGTGACACAGGGGAAGCATTCTGTGGAGTGGTTTTGTTCCGAGTTCAGACGCTGGGCAGCTGAGATATCCTGGAATGATGCCGCCTTAAGAGGGTTGTTCCACAGAGGCCTGTCCAACCGATTGCAGGACACACTGGCGTTGGTTCCTACCCCGGATACGCTGAAGGACGCCATGACCCAGGCTGTCCGTATGGACCGTAGGCTCCGTGCCAGAGGGGTGATGCTGCAGGAAACTCCTTTATACTCCATCTTAGGGGACACCTCTTCGATTTCAGAACCCATGGAGGTGGGAGCCATCTCGGTCAAAGAGAGTCAGAGAAGGAGATAACCAGCAGTGCTTTTACTGTGGAGCCCCAGGACACTGGAAAAAGGACTGTCCTTCTTGTCCCTCCTCATCTAAGATGTTGGGAAACACCTAAGTCTGGGTAATGATCGAGGAGGTTGTCCAGACTCCCAGGTACAATTTTCCTCATTTGCTAAAATCCTTCTCCAGGTGAAGTTTTAACTTGTTGATGGTCCCGTTGTGACTACCGCTTTTGTTGACTGCGGATCTACCATCAATTTAATTGACTCTCGTGTTGTGACTCCTTATAAGATAGGGACAGTCAGGCTTGAGTCCCCAGTCAAGGTGGTGGCCATTGACTCTTCTCCTCTCACTCAAGAAGGAATCTGTTTTATGTCTGAGGTTTTTTCTCCAAGAGTGGGCTCTGCTCATGTGGAAAACATAAGCTGTTTTGTCTTGAATAATTTGCCTACGGGTCTGGTTTTAGGTATGCCTTGGCTTCAACATCATAACCCTGTTATTGATTGGGTAACTGGGGAAATTGTCCAATGGGGGTCCAATTGTACCAGTCTGTGTTGCAATTCTGTGCCATTATCCACCCCTTTAAAATATGTATCTGTGTTGTCTGTCGGTCTGGAGGGTATTCCGGAGTACCTAAAAGACTTTGAAGACGTGTTCTCCGAAAGCGAGGCTGAGGCGCTACCACCACATAGACCTTTCGATTGTACCATTGACCTAGTTCCTGGAGCTAAACTGCCCAAGGCTCGTCTGTTTAATCTGTCCGGGCCTGAGCACCGAGCCATGAAGGAGTATATTACGGAGAGTCTCCGCAAAAGGCATATTCGCCTTTTGGTCTCGCCTGTAGCCGTGGTTTTTTTTCATTAAGAAAAAAGATGGTGGTTTGCTGCCGTGCCTCGTCTTTCGGGAACTTAACAAAATTACCGTGAGAAACGCACATCCACTTCCCCTCATTCCCGATATATGTAACCAACTTTCGGGGGCCAAATGGTTTTCCAAGCTTAATTTACGGGGGGCCTATAACTTGATAAGGGTTCGTGAAGGGGATGAGTGCAATACGGCGCTTCTCACGTCTGAAGGACTGCTTGAGAACCTGGTCATGAACTTCGGTCTGACCAGCGCTCCTGCGGTTTTTCAATATTTTATTAATGTCATTTTTTCTGATCTGATTGGGAGCTTTGTGGTCATTTATCTTGATGACATTTTAGTGTACTCCTCGGATAGTCAAACCCACTTGCACCATCTGCGAACGGTTCTTCTGAGACTTAAGGTACTGCCACACTTAGCGATCTCGTTAGCGATCACGATAACGACGCAATCGTTGGTGTGATCTCTTTTAGGTCGCTAGTAGCTGCCAAACAGGAGATCTCATAAACGACACATCAGCGGTCAGCGATCTCTTTAACGACTTTGGCGGTCGTTAGGATCTGTCATTAGCATGTACTGAGTGCTTCTGATTCATAGGAATTTTCAGCATCGCTCCTGCTCTCTGCGTCCTGCTAGCCTGCTTTGCAACTTTTGCGATCCTCTCTGTGACGCAAAAGAGAACTTACAGATATTGCGATCCACTCCGTGACGCAAAAAAACCCTAGTCCCTCCTGCTCCGGTTATATGCGTCACAAACGAGGTCGCTCGTCGTTCGCAAAAGGTGCCAAACACAGCGATATAGGCTCACCAGCGGGACACCAACGATCAAAAAACGGTCCAGAACGCTAGTGAACAATCAGCGACATCACAGCAGGGGCCACATCGTTGCTACATGCCACACACAACGAGGTCGCTAACGAGATCGCTAAATAGTGACGTTTTAGTGATCTCGTTTGCAATCTCGTTTAGTGTGGCATACCCTTTAGAGAAAACCATTTGTATGCTAACGTGGAAAAATATTCATTCTTTGTACAAGAATTGTCTTTTTTGGGTTTAATTGTTTCTTGTGAGGGATTTCGTATGGATCCGAAAAAAATCCAGGCCATTACTGATTGGGTTCAACCTCATGATTAAAGGGTTTGCAAACTACTATCGAAAGTTCACTAAGGGTTTTTCACAGGTGGTTAAGCCCCTGACTGATCTCACACTCAAGGGGGCTGATGTTAAGAATTGGTCTGCGAAAAATTGTTTTCTGACTTTAAAAAAGTGTTTTATTTCCACCCCAGTGTTGGTCCAGCCAGTTCTGTCTGTTACACCTGGTCAAGGTCCCATACCTCTGCAAGGTCCACCTCTGTACCGGCCTCACGCCATCCTGTGCAGCCTCTCCTCCTTCACTCTCCTCTGCTTCCTGGTGTGCTGTCAGCAGGTCCCCGGGGAGAGTGCTTAGGTCGTGCTCGCTCCTGGTCTCTTAAAGAGACAGCGCACATTTTTTTAAAAATTTATTTGACCAATGGCGTGGTACTGATTACTATTTCTGGCCCCTCTGCCATAGGGAGGGTGCCGGAGCAACAAGTATCTTCTGTTGCTAGCTTCCGGTTCCGCTGTTATTGCGCCTGTGTGCCTGCAGTGTTCTGTCAAGTGCTCCGCTTACACTATTTTTCTCCACAGACTATCAGTTACTTGTCACCCGGCTGTTCATGACGACAACTGTACTGATGTTAAAAGTTTTGTGTCTGCATGTGAGGTTTGTGTCCATTCTAAAAACTCTCATTGTTGGCCAGCCAGGGAATTTGTGCCTTTGCCAATTCCGAATAGACCATGGACACATTTGTCCATGGATTTCATCACTAATCTCCCTCCTTCCAGGGGTAACTCCATTGTGTGGGTGGTGGATAAATTTTCCTAACAAGCTCATTTTGTACCACTGCTTGCTTTACCGTCTGCTGAAACCTTGGCCAGGTTGTTTGTGCAGCATGTGGTTTGGCTGCATGGGATGCCTTTGAATGTGGTGTCTGACAGAGGTGTGCAGTTCGTGGCCAAGTTTTGGAGGGCTTTTTGTAAAAAGTTGGGAATCACATTGTCTTTTTCCTCTGCTTACCATCCGGAGTCTAATGGGCAGACCGAACGCACTAATCAGTCCTTGGAGCAAATTCTGAGATGTTTGGCATCTTCCAGACAGGATGACTGGTGTGATGCGTTACCCATGGAAGAGTTTGCTTTCAATGGTCGGGTGAGTCAGTCCACGGGAATCTCTCCCTTCTTGGTCAACTATGCGTTTAACCCACATTTTGGGGAGTTTTCTCGCATGGACTCAGGTAGTCTAGGGGTGGAGGGTACTGTGCAACGCTTAAAGGCCCTGTGGAGGGAGGTTCAGTGAAACATCACCAAGGCCCAGGGAAAGTACAAATTTTTTGCGGACAAGAGAAGGGAGTAGGGTCCATTCCTAGTGAGCGAGAAGGTGTGGTTATCCACCCGTAATATTAAGCTCAAAGTCCCCTTGGCCAAACTGGGGCCTAAGTTCATTGGCCCATATAAAATTGTGGGGGTTGTCAACCTGGTGGCCTACAGGTTACAGCTTCCCACCTCCTTCAAAATAAACAATGCGTTTCACAGGTCCCTCTTAAAACCATTTGGAGCAGTTGAGGAGGACTCCTCATCTGTCACTCCTCCTGTATTGGTGGAGGGCCATATGGAATATGAGGTGGGGCGCATCGTTGATTCTCGGTGGGTGCGCCGGAATCTCCAGTATTTTATGCACTGGAAGGGGTATGCTCCGGAGGACCGGTCTTGGGTCTCGGCCAGTTCGGTGCATGCCGATCGGCTAGTTCGGGCTTTTCATGGCAGGCATCCTGAGAAGCCTGGGGGTCCATAGGCCCCCCGTTAAGAGGGGGGTACTGTCATGGTTGAGGACAGGGTTCCCGTTCCTGGTTTAGGGAGGGCTATATGTACCTGTCTGGGATTCCTTGTCAGTGACACATTCGTTCTTGGCTGTGTGTCTGACCCCCTGGTGTGCTTGCATACTGTTTTGTCCGATTGCCTCTCAGTGTATGACCCGGTCTGTTTTCTCGTTCTGTGCCTTGCCTTGTGACTCTGTGCTAACTGTCTATTCCGGCTCTGACCTTTGGCTTGATTACTCTGACTTCCCACCCGTCTGCCCCATTTGTACTGTACCGCTATCTTCGGTTTTCTGACTTTTGGCTACGTCCTGACTTCTCTCTGTATTTAACCATTTTGCACCTCAACGACCTCCCGGCTTGACTTCGGCACATTCTGACTACTCTCCGGCATCGCCGGTCCCCGCCGCTACTCAGCGTCTGACCACCTCCAGCCACACCCCCGGTGGTCATGTTCTTCAGGTCCTGCGCTTCGGCAGGTAAGCTCACTGCAGCTCTCCTCTCACACTCTGACCTCTCAGTATTCTTGCGCAGACTCCTGCTGTAAGTCTGCAGCAGGGTTCCTGATATGTGGGAACCTCTGTTTTTCCATTGACAGATGATGGACCTGAGTGGAGACTTGTTTTTTTGTGAGAAGAGAATTGGTATTTTTGCCTACATAGCATTGATTGGTTTCTTTTTATTCAATATTTGGGATGCAGAATGAACAAACAGTGGAACACCACACACTACTGGTTCATCCAACAAGGTTTTCTATTAGACTGTGAACTGTCATTGTCTTGGTAAATAAAGTAAACCTGTCAGCAGTTTTGGCTGATATAAGATGCTGCCACTGCCTTTCAAGACTTATCTATAGCATTCTGTAATGCTGTAGATAAGCCCCCGATCT
>VIAB01024182.1:13894-29353 GCA_009801035.1 Oophaga pumilio | reverse complement strand
CCCCTTCATCCCCCCCCCCATCCCAGTCTATGACATCTGGCCCCTCCATCTCCCATTTCCCCCGGTGTATGACGTCTGGCCCTCCCACATGCCGGAAATCTTTACGAACGTTCAGTGCCGGACTGTGGTGTCAGGGGCCACCAGTAACACTGACTATATGCGGCAGATATCACATTACCGTCATATATAATAATCAGGGGGTCGTGGATGGATTTATAGGAATCCCATGCCCACTGTGCCACTATTTACTGCTGCGCACACTCCACTGCGGAGCGGGTTTATGAGCCGCAGCATGTCAATTTCTGCAGCCGAGGTGCGGACTTTGACCAATTGAATGTCATTACAAACAAGTGCAGCAATTAGAACACAGCACTTTAGACGCCGCACAAATCCTGGTTTTATTTCATCTTTACAGCTGCAAGTTGGCTCAGTCTAACGGATGGGGTGTGATGGTCAGCCATCGCTCCGGAGAGACAGAAGACACCTTCATTGCTGACCTGGTGGTGGGACTCTGCACAGGACAGGTAAGGAGGACGGGGAAGACGGGCTGCACCCAGGAGAGGGAAGGTGGAGGACAGGGAAGATGGACTGCACACAGGCGATGGAAGGAGGCTGGGGAAGACGGGCTGCACCCAGGAGAGGGAAGGTGGAGGACAGGGAAGACGAGCTGCATCCAGGAGAGGGAAGTGGAGGACGGGGAAGATGGGCTGCATCCAGGAGAGGGAAGGTGGAGGACGGGGAAGATGGGCTGCACCCAGGCGATGGAAGGAGGAGGACAGGGAAGATGGGCTGCACCCAGGAGAGGGAAGGAGGAGGACTGGGAAGACAGGCTGCACCCAGGCGAGGGAAGGAGGAGGACTGGGAAGACAGGCTGCACCCAGGCGATGGAAGGAGGAGGCCGGGGAAGACGGGCTGCACCCAGGCGATGGAAGGAGGACAGGGAAGATGGGCTGCTGTCTCTGATGTAAGCTCCCTGCGAGTTATGACCAAAAGAATGAATTCTCATGATATGTATGGGACCTTCCTGCAGGGTTTTGAGACAAAGGAAATTCCTGAAGAATTCCTGAGGTGGGGGGAATGAGAGGAGTGGCTTTGCTCTGTGCTGGCAAAACGATGGGGTCGTAGTTCTATGTAGAAAGTTCTAGAACAGCACAAGTAATGGAACTTGCAGTATCATCACAACAGGGAAGATGGGCTGCATCCAGGCGATGGAAGGAGGAGGCCGGGGAAGACAGGCTGCACCCAGGCGATGGAAGGAGGAGGACAGGGAAGATGGGCTGCACCCAGGCGAGGGAATGAGGAGGCCGGGGAAGACGGGCTGCACCCAGGAGAGGGAATGAGGAGGCCGGGGAAGACGGGCTGCACCCAGGAGAGGGAAGGTGGAGGACAGGGAAGATGGGCTGCACCCAGGCGATGGAAGGAGGCCGGGCAAGACGGGCTGCACCCAGAAGAGGGAAAGTGGAGGACAGGGAAGACGGGCTGCACCCAGGAGAGGGAAGGTGGAGGACGGGGAAGATGGGCTGCACCCAGGCGATGGAAGGAGGACTGGGAGGATGGGCTGCACCCAGGAGAGGGAAGGAGGAGGACTGGGAAGATGGGCTGCATCCAGGCGATGGAAGGAGGAGGCCAGGGAAGACGGGCTGCACCCAGGAGAGGGAATGAGGAGGCCGGGGAAGATGGGCTGCACCCAGGAGAGGGAAGGTGGAGGACAGGGAAGACGGGCTGCACCCAGGAGAGGGAAGGTGGAGGACGGGGAAGATGGGCTGCACCCAGGTGATGGAAGGAGGAGGACAGGGAAGGTGGGCTGCACCCAGGAGAGGGAAGGAGGAGGACTGGGAAGACAGGCTGCACCCAGGAGAGGGAAGGAGGAGGACTGGGAAGACGGGCTTCACCCAGGAGAGGGAAGGAGGACTGGGAAGACGGGCTGCACCCAGGCGAGGGAAGGAGGAGGCTGGGGAAGACGGGCTACACCCAGGAGAGGGAAGGAGCAGGATGGGGAAGACGGGCTGCACCCAGGCGAGGGAAAGAGGAGGCTGGGGAAGACTGGCTGCACCCCAGGTGGGGGAAGGAGGTGGATGGGGGAAGACGTGCTGCACCCAGGCGAGGGAAGGAGGAGGATGGGGAAGATGGACTGCACCCAGGCGAGGGAAGGAGGAGGCTGGGGAAGACAGGCTGCACCCAGGCGAGGGAAGGAGGAGGCTGGGGAAGACAGGCTGCACCCAGGCGAGGGAAGGAGGAGGATGGGGAAGATGGACTGCACCCAGGCGAGGGAAGGAGGAGGATGGGGAAGACGGGCTGCACCCAGGAGAGGGAAGGAGGAGGCTGGGGAAAATGGACTGCACCCAGGCGAGGAAAGGAGGAGGATGGGGAAGATGGGCTGCACCCAGGCGAGGGAAGGAGGACGGGGAAGATCGGGACAGGCGAGGACAGGGACCTCATACAGCACTGGTGAGGAGGAGGGCAGAGACCGCATACAGAACTGGTGAGGTGGAGAAGGGCAGGGACTGCGTACAGAACTGGTGAAGAGGAGAAGGGCAGGGACTGCGTACAGAACTGGTGAAGAGGAGAAGGGCAGGGACTGCGTACAGAACTGGTAAGGAAGAGGAGGGCGGGGGCTGCGTATAGAACTGGTGAGGAGGAGAAGGGCAGGGACTGCGTACAGAACTGGTGAGGAGGAGGGCAGGGACTGCATACAGGACTGATGAGGAGGAGGGCAGGGACTGCATACAGGACTGATGAGGAGGAGGGCAGGGTCTGTGTACAGGACTGGTGAGGAGGAGGACAGTGACTGTGTACAGGACTGGTGAGGAGGACAGGGTCTGTGTACAGGACTGGTGAGGAGGACAGGGTCTGTGTGCAGGACTGGTGAGGAGGACAGGGTCTGTGTACAGGACTGGTGAGGAGGAAGACAGGGACTGTGTACAGGACTGGTGAGGAGGAGGACAGGGACTGTGTACAGGACTGGTGAGGAGGAGGACAGGGTCTGTGTACAGGAATGGTGAGGAGGAGGACAGTAAATGCGTACAAGAATGGTGAGGAGGAGGACAGGGACTGTGTACAGGACTGGTGAGGAGGAGGAAAGGGTCTGTGTATAGGACTGGTGAGGAGGAGGACAGGGACTGTGTACAGGACTGGTGAGGAGGAGGACAGGGACTGTGTACAGGACTGGTGAGGAGGAGGAGGACAGGGTCTGTGTACAGGACTGGTGAGGAGGAGGACAGGGACTGTGTACAGGACTGGTGAAGAGAAGGTACACACATGGACTTCCACATCACACAATGAAATAAAACAACCAGCACAATAAATATTCTGCTCATTGTTTTCCCAGATTAAGACTGGCGCCCCCTGCAGGTCAGAGAGATTGGCTAAATACAACCAGCTGATGAGGTAAGGCCCGTGCCCCCACGTGTTATTACTTATAGCTGGTGGGTTATATATGGGCATAAACAATCTAAAGAAGGGCAGTGCCCGCGGCAGCACTGGGACATGGGCCCTCGTGTCTCTGACCAGCACCGATCTCTTCTGCAGAATTGAAGAAGAACTGGGCGACAAAGCGAAGTTTGCTGGGCGTAATTTCAGAAACCCCCGGGCCAAGTGAAGATGGACGTTCATGAATCTCCTGCCTCATCAGCCTCCTCACCAACCACCTAAGACTCCTCCATACATACTACAGATCCCACGTGGCAGCCGTGGCCCCAACGCGTCACCTGGAGGAGGGTGTAAATACGCCATAGCTCCTCCGCCAGGCCCATCCCTCACTTGTACAGGACATTTGGTGCGGTATGAGGCACGATCGTCTGGGCCTCCTACTGCACCTCCACGTATCGGTGCCACGCATCCACCCGAGATGTAAGAGCCTGTGTGACATCACCAGCATCTACTGATGACATCATACGGCGCGAGGTACCGACAAAGACCATCAAAATGGCGCCTCCATGGATCCCCAAACAGCAAATAAAACAAATATAAAAACCGAAGGAAATGTGTTTTCTACTTATTTTTAGGATGATGTCTCACCGTCCCCGCGCTGGTGATGTCTCTCTTGGGCTCTTCTCAGACGGGCGCAGTATGGAACAGATGTCTCCTGGTCTCGAGGGTCTTGCAGCGCCCGGCTGTCTAAATTACTTTCCTCAACCCTGATCCTCCAGCACCAAGAAGGGAAGTGGTGAACGATGGAAGTCACAGGCCAGAGACAACACTGACCAAAAATAGTGCAGAATTGGAAACTAAATGTTAACGTCTTTATATCTTCACTTGGAGTGAGAACTTCACGTTCAGAAATCCCGGCACTGACTGCTGGTGTCACCATTGACGTCCCATTAGAAGCTAGGGGCGGCAGATATTACACAAACCATCAGAAGGCATCTGCACCACACTGGGCTAAAGGCGGCCATTGAGCTCACGCCACCTCTCAGGGGCCATCACAGAGTAGAGCTAACCCCATGCTGGGGCCATCATGGAGCAGAGCTCACCCAATACCGGGGCCATCATGGCACAGAGATCACCCCATACCAGGGCCATCATAGCGCAGAGCTCATCCCATACCAGGGCCATCGTGCAGAACTCACGTCACTTCTCAGGGGCCATCATGGAGCAGAGCTCACCCAATACTGGGGCCATCATGGAGCAGAGCTCACCCAACACTGGGGCCACCATGGCGCAGAGCTCCACCCATCCCAGGACCATCAAGGCGCAGAGCTCACCCCATACAGGGCCCATCACGGCACAGAGTTCCCCCATACCAGGGCCATCATGGCGCAAAGCTCCCCCCATATCAGGGCCATCATGGCACAGAGCTCACCCCATACCAGGGCCATCATGGCTGCAAAGCTCACCCCAAACCAGGGCCATAATGGTGCAAAGCTCACCCCATGCCAGGTCCATCATGGCGCAAAGCTCACGTCACCTCTCAGGGGCCATCATGGTGCAGAGCTCACCCCATACCGGGCAGATAATGGCAGAGACACGCAGGCAGGATCTGCCCCTAACAGCCGCAGGTGGAGCCAAGTTCTGTCCACGACTTTTAACCTGTTAAATGTCACTGTCAAACTGAGAGCACCAGTGACAGGGCCCTCATGACGCAGAGCTCACTCCACACCAGAGGCATCATGGCGCAGATCTCATCCCATACCAGGGCCATCATGGTGCAGAGCTCACGTCACCTCTCAGGGGCCATCGTGGTGCAGATAATGGCAGAGACACGCAGGCAGGATCTGCCCCTAACAGCCGCAGATGGAGCCGAGTTCTGTCCTCGACTGTTAGCCTGTTAAATGCCACTGTGAAACTGACAGCACCATTGACAGGACGTGGCATGAGCGCGCGTTGTTTCATGCTCCCATTAGGGCCCCTTGACGCAATTGACGAGCACCCATGGGTTGCTATGACAGCAGACGGTCTTTGGAAGACCTCCGCACTTGTAATTATGGGGCTCCTGTTATGATTTGGTAGCCGAGGAGGACAGTAACAAAAATAGCCAAGGCAGCCAGTCACCCAGAGAGGTTGGTAACTAATGGATTGCAGACCCCTAAACTAACCGCACAACTAGAAGCAGCCGTGGGACGTACCTACGATGACCTAGACGCCTCGACACAGCCAGAGAGTTAGCTACACCTGAAGATAGAAAGGGGAAAGCTAACTGCCCCGGAGTAGAGCCACAAAGGAATAGGTAGCCCCCACACATATATTGGCGGTGAGACAAGATGAAATACAAACGCAGGCAGAAAACAGAGTAAGCAAACGCTGGGGCCCAAAACTATCTAGATAGGACAGGACGGAAAAGAATACTGTCTGCAATCCAGCAAAACCCTAGGAAAAATTCCAACACTTCTGATTTCAAAAAATACTGAGACCCCACAATCTCTCCCCACTAGATCAGAACTCTGGTGTGAACAGGTAGCTACCCAGCAGCCACTGAAATAACAGGAACTGAACAAATGAACCGAGATAAATGAGAAAGAGACCAGCGCAGGCCCCAGCAGGAGGACTTGGCTGACCTCACTCAGAAGGCAGAAAAAAAACAAAAGAAAACAAAACCACAGAAACAAGCAGAAAATAACTTATCTGAAAGTTGCAGGAGACTGCAGAAAGAAAGCTGACTTCCAAACTGGACCAGGAAGAGACAACTAATCACCGGCGAGGATCATGGGAAAGTTACTCCCTTAAATCTCCCCAGTCATCACTCCCAGATTGCCAATCATCCTCAGCTGAAGGGCCTCTGTCAGTCAAGGCAGCTTCATTAATATCAACAGCCACCAGAGGGAGCCCCAACTCAGAATCCAGAGCATTCACTACAGGCTCCCTTGAAACGTGGTCAGGCATCAAAGACATTCACTTTTACTATGTGAAGAAATACTGGGGTATGACCCCAAGTTCTAGGCCCCTAGGGGGACTAAAAAACAGGAAAAAAAAAGTTAAAATATATTGAGAATAAAAACAAAAAGTTCACGTCACCTCCTTAACCTTCATTAAAAAAAAAGACAATAAAAAAAATGTTATCGAAGTGTCCAGCAAAGTCTGATCAAAATAAAAAATATTTAACACCAAAATTGATTTATTTTTTGTCACCTCAATGCAGCAAAAAAAATGCTTAAAGTGCCCCTGTCAGCAGGATTTCGTCAGTAAACTACAGACAGTGTCAGGTCGGCGCCTTTATACTGATTACAATGATACCTTGGCTGATGAAATTTGTCTTCTGGTTGTTGTTTAATCTTTATTTTCAGTTAATGAGCTTCTTGTGCTGCAGGGCTGTTCTCGGTTCAGGTGCAGCACACTCCCTGACGCGCGTTTCAGGGTGTGTTCTTCCTCTGATGAAAGACACGCTCTGAAACGCACGTTGGGGAGTGTGCTGCACCTGAACCGAGAACCACCCAAGTAATCTACAGAGTTCACTGCAGGCGGCATGCACAGTGTCCTTAGCTCCTCCAGGAGCCACGTGGGAGTTCCACCGCTCAGCACACCACCACTGACTCTTATTGCCAGGTATTTAACACCCCATGTGATGATCACATGACCCGGACCTCACGCAGGTCCTGTCAGGACTCTGCAGGTGGAGATAAGGTGGACCCCCTCTATGGAGGTCCACTAAAACCAGCCCATAACATAATGTGCAGTGATGCATATCTCCCTTCATACACTGTGCCAACGACCCTGTCACAGTGCTCAATTTCAGTATTTAGAATAGGAGTCAGGTCAGTGACCTGTCATAAGACCCGAAGGGTGAATATGAGAACAAAGCACCAAATAAAGCCCCTCCCACAGGCTGCCCGCAGCCCTTCCCACAGCCCCTCCCACAGGCTGCCCACAGCCCTTCCCACAGGCTGCCCACAGCCCCCCCTATAGGCCGTCCCAGAGCGCGAGAATCTCATTAACTGAAAATCCAGATCACACAACAACCACTAGATGGATTTCATCACCAGGTATCATTGTAAGGCCGGAGTCACACTAAACACATTAAAAAAAAAAATCGGTCCGATTCTCACTGCCGAGAGTCGCACAAGTGTAATGCGAGTATAATCCAATTTTTCACACTTAGCATCCGATCTACATCCTAACCCCTTAAAGACCGCCGATACGCCTTTTAAAGGCGGTAGTTAAGGGTACTTAAATCACAGAGCTGTGAATTCACGGCGCTGTGGAAAAAGTGAATAGCGCCCCCCAGAGTCGGAATTTCTCCGGGGTCTCAGCTGCCAGGGGTAGCCAAGACCTCGGAGAACATGATTCGGCTCGGTTTTTACCGACCCCAGTGTTGTGATCGCCGTTATTAACCGTATAATGGCGACCGCAATAAAAAAAAGTCTGATGTGCCATTTAATTTCTCTCTCATGTGATCGCACATCAGAGGAGAGAAATAGGTTCCCCCGGTCCCCGATCATCCCCCCAGTACCTCCGGAGTCCCGCCATACCCCCACGCAGTTCCCAGGCTTGAAGCATTCTTCTTCCAGGAGAAAAGGACGGGCGCATGCGCAGTGCGCCAGCCGAGATCTGCCGGCCAGCCACAATAGGGAGATTCTTCCTATTGGTTCATTTTGGTCACTGTGATAAACGCTATCATAGTGATCAAAGTAAAAAAAAATAGTAAAATAACCCCCCCCCTTAGTTAGTGAAAAATAATAAAATAAAGAAAATATATTTATTTCCATTTTCCCATTAGGGTTAGGCTAAAGTGAGTTGGGCTAAAGTTTTAGGGTTAGGGTTGGGATTAGGGATAGGTGTTATGAACCGGTAACTGAGGAGAAATAGCAAAAACGGTAATACACCAGAGAGGCTGGAACCTATTGGATTGCAGTAACCTGAGCTAACCACACAACTAGAGGTAGCCGTGGAGCGTTCCTACGTTGATCCTAGACGCCTCGTCACAGCCTGAGAGATAACTACACCTAAAGGCAGAAAGATGAAAGCTATCTGCTCCGGAGCAGATCCCCAAAGAAAATAGGAAGCTCCCAAACATGTAATGGCGTTTAGGCAAGAAGAAGCACGGACACAGACAGAAAATAGAATGAGCAAACGCTGGGGCCCAATCTGTCTAGACAGAAAAGTACAGGAAAGAATTCTGACTGCAATCCAACAAAAACCCTAAAAAATACCAACACTTCTGATTGCCAAAAAACCTGAGATCACACGATCTCATCCACCTAAATCAGATCTCTGGTGTAACAAACGCTATTCAGCAAATAAAAAGTAACAAAAGGAGCAAAGCAAAAGTGCAGACAAAAACGGAGCACAATTGCAGCGCCAGACCCCCAAAAGGGGACAGGCTGCAGTCCACTGCAAGCAGCAAACCAGCAATGAAAATCAAAAAGAGGAAAAAAAAAACAGCAAACACATATCTGAAGGAGAGCAGGAAACTAGCAGTGCTTCAAGCAAGACCAGAAGGAACAATTGATAACCGACCGGCAAGGCTGCTGGGAACTCAGGCCACTTATATCCTACCATTCAGTGCCAGCTGAAGGCCATTCATTAATCAGTTCATTACCCTCAGCAACCACCGGAAGGAGCCCCAGCTCAGAAGCCGCATCCAGCATATTCACAACAGATAGGGTTGGGATTAGGGTTAGGGGTGTGTTGGGGTTAGGGTTATGGTTGTGTTGGGGTTAGGGTTGTGGTTATGGTTGTAATTAGGGTTAGAGGTGTGTTGGGGTTAGGGTTGGAGTTAGAATTGGGGGAGTTTCCACTGTTTGGAGACTCCCTGATGTAACTAAACGCGACATGGGGCCAACATTGATTCCAGCCAATTTTGCATTCAAAAAGTCAAACGGTGCTCCCTCCCTCCCTCCTAAGCTCAGCCGTGCGCGCAAACAGTGGTTTACCCCCACATATGGGGTATCAGCGTACTCAGGACAAATTGCAAAACTTTGGGGGTCTAGTTTCTCCAGTTACCCTTGGGAAAATAAAAAAAATGGGGGATAAAAAAAGATTTTTGTGGAAAAAAGTGGGTATTAGACCTACCGGTAATTATGTTTCCAGGAGTCCATCCTGACAGCACCATGGGACGTCCTCCTCCTCCTTGCTGGGACAGGAAACACACGAGAGTTTAAAGGCCCACCCCGTCCTCTATCCCTCAGTGTTGTAACAAGAACCAAGACATGAATAATGCTCATAACACTTTATTGACAATAATCATATTACAGCTTATGACATAGTCATGAGGGAGGGTGCTACCAGTGCTGTCAGTATGTACTCCTGGAAACATAATTACCGGTAGGTCTAATACCCACTTTTCCAGGACGTCCCTCCTGACAGCACCATGGGGAGTACCAAAGAAAGCTCCTTAGGGTGGGATTACTGCTTGCAGAACCTTTCTGCCGAAGGCAGTACGTTGACCTGAGAGTACGTCTAGTTTATAATGCTTACAGAATGTGTCTAGTCTGGCCCAAGTCGCTGCTTTACAAATTTGATCTAGAGAAGCGCCTGCTCTTTCCGCCCATGAGGCGGAAATACCCCGAGTAGAATGGGCCCTTAGACTCTCTGGGGCGCTGGTACCTTCAGCCCGGTAGGCATCCGCTATTACAGAAGTAATGCATCTTGCCATGGAAGCTTTTGAGGCCTTCCTACCCTTATTTTTCCCTCCATAAAGGATGAATAAATTTGAATCTAACCGCCAGTCTCTGGTGGCCTCAATGTAGTCTATGACCGTTCTTCTGACATCCAACGAATGGAGACTTAACTCCTTTGCGTTGGTAGGATTGTCGCAGAAGGATGGTAGGACAGTTTCCTGATTACGGTTTTGGGTAGAGGCTACCTTTGGGATGAAAGCCGGATCTAATCTTAGGACTATGCTATCGTCCCTGATCTGAAAAAACGGATCTCTGGTAGATAGAGCCTGTATCTCCTCTACTCTTTTAGCCGTAGGAATCGCGACTAAGAAGGCCGCTTTCTTAGTAAGAAGGGATACAGGCATATTACTGCTGTGAGCGTATGTATCCTTACAAAGAGCCTTAAGGACCAAAGTTAGGTCCCAAGGTGGAAGACTCTGCCGAATGGTGGGGCGCAGCCTCTGAGTAGCACGGATGAATTTAACCACCCAAGGGTGGGATGCCAGTGAATAGTCGAAGAAAGAGCTTAATGCTGCTATCTGGACCCTCAGGGTGCTAGGTCTGAGCCCTTTATTGAAGCCTGCCTGTAGAAAATCTAATATCTTAGGCATATCTGGTGAGCCCGCGACCAAGTCGGACCTGCCACTCTCCAGATAGAACCGTTTCCAGACCTTAAGATAAATTGCTGACGTGACAGGTTTTCTACTGGCTTGGATGGTAGATATGACCTGGTCTGATAAGCCTTTAGCTCTCAGGATGTTCCTCTCAGGATCCAGGCTGAGAGGTGTAGTCTTTCTGGATTCGGGTGACGGATTGGACCCTGGTGTATCACATCCCCTGACCGAGGAAGTTCTACCGGATTCTCCAACGCCATATCTGCTAAGAGGGAAAACCAGCTCCTCTTCGGCCAGAATGGGACTATCAATATGACAGTAGCTCGATCTTCTCTGATCTTCCTCAATACAGCGGGAATGAGCGCTAGAGGTGGGAAAGCATACGAGAGATGTTCGACCCACTTCTGACTCAGGGCATCCAGACCTTCCGGAGCATCCAACGGGTTCAGAGAGAAGAATCTTGGGGTCTTTGCATTTCGCCTGTTTGCAAACAGGTCTATCCGGGGTGATCCCCACCGACGACATAGCTCTCGGAAAATGTCCTGGTCCAATTCCCATTCGGTTGGACTGACCTCTGTCCTGCTTAAATATTCTGCCACCACGTTCTGAGAACCTTCGAGGTGAACCGCTGTTAAAGAGAGGAGTGTGCTTTCTGCCCACGTAAATATTCTTCCTGACAGATCCTGAAGAGGTCGATGTCTGGGGCCTCCCTGGTGGTTTAGAAACGAGACTGTGGTTATATTGTCTGACAATATTCTGACGTGTTGGTCTGTGAGCCTGGCTTTGTTTCTTCTTAACGCTTCCCATACGGCGTATAGTTCCCTGAAGTTGGAAGATCTGTTCCTGATGTCTTCGGGTCACCTGCCTTGTAGAATTCTGCCTTGAAGATGGGCTCCCCAACCCCACGAACTGGCGTCCGTTGTGACCGTTACGTAAGGAGAGGCGGACCACATCACCCCTACACGTAGATTGCGAGCCTGAGTACACCAAGTGAGGGATTCCTTTACTGTCCTCGGTAGACACATCGATCAGTCCAGGGAAGTCTGAGATCGATCCCATACTGACAGAATTTCCCTTTGTAAGAGCCTTGAGTGGGCTTGTGCCCATCTGACGCAGGTAATGCAAGCCGTCATCTGACCCAATACCTTCATGGCGTTTCTTACGGAAGTCTAGTGTCCTGACAGCTCTTTCACCAGGTTTCGCACAACTTTGTTTCCCTTCCGGCAAATTTGAGATTCTGTCTCTTGAGTCTAGAAGACTTTCCTCTGACTGGGTATCAGGTCTGACTTCTGCCAATTTATGGCCCAGCCTAACGACTCCAGAATACTGATGCATCGGTCTCTGTGTCTGACGAGCGCTTCTTCGGATTCTGCCAATATGAGGAAATCGTCCAGGTACGGAACAATTATGGTCCCCAGGCTTCTCAGGAAGGCCACTACCTCCGCGACCAGTTTTGGGAATATTCGGGGGGCGGAAGCCAGCCCGAAAGGTAGGCACTGGAACTGGAAGGTCTGGTTCGGCAGCCTTATGGCAAAACCGCAGGAGGCCCTGAGATGACGGATGTATGGGAACCTGATAGTATGCGCTTTTTAGGTCGAGGGTGCACATAACTGCCCCCGTCTATGAGGTGGACTACCGAGCGAACCGATTCCATCCGGAATCTTTTGTATCTGACCCAGCCATTTAGAGGTTTCAAGTTTATGATGGTGCGGGTTTCCCCAGACGGCTTTGTGATGGTAAACAGGGAAGAATAGTGCCCCCTGCCCACTTCTGCCTCGGGAACCGGAATTATTACTGCGCTGTCGAGCATCTCCTGAAGGTTGGACCATATTGCTGAGTCTGGAAGGACTGGAGTAGGAGAGACGAATCTTTCGGGGGGAGGAGAATAAAGCTCTATGCGGTAACCTTCTGCAATGGTCCTGAGAACCCACAGATTCTCTGTAATCTGGGCCCATTCTGCAGCAAAGAAACGAAGCCTTCTCCCGATAGATATGGCGTCATTGTCTCTTATTCCTATGGTAAGAGCTAAAGAAGGTACTCTTGCTCTTTCCTCCCTGTGACTGAGAACTCCTGTAGGACCCTCTACTTGGCCTACTATGGGTTCTAGAGTCATAGCGCTTTCCTGGAAAGGATCCCCTGCGAAAGGACTGGGGTCGCTTAGCTTTCTCTTCTGGAAGCCCCTTCTTATCATCTGAAGCTGACTCAAGAATACTATCTAAGGCCGGTCCAAAAACCCTTGAGCCTGAAAAGGGAATGGAATATAGTTTAGTTTTAGAGGCAATATTTCCTGACGATGATTTAAACCAGACAGCTCTCCTAGCTGCGTTAGAAAGGGAGCTGTTTCTGGCTGAGAATCTAACAGATTCAGCCGACATGTCAGCTAGGAATGCCATGGCTGATTTCATGATAGGAAGGGAGGCCAGAATCTCAGCTCTGGGGACCTTATTAGACAGCTGTTCTTCTAACTGCGCTATCCAGAGGAACATGGATCTAGCAACGGAGGTGGCCTCTATGTTAGTCTTGATTAGTGCCGCCGACGCCTCCCTTTAATAAGATGTCAGCTTTTCTGTCCATCGGGTCACGCAAATTAGACGAATCTTCAAACGGGATGACCGTCTTTTTTGCGACCCTGGCTATTGGGACATCGATCTTAGGAATCTCTTCCCAAAGCTTGACTTCCTCCGGGTCAAATGGTAGTCGACCCTTGAAATCTCGAGATAGTACCAGACGCCGCTCTGCATTCTTCCACTCTTCTAGAATCATACTCTTGATGTGCTCGCTAACAGGGAATACCGTCTGCCTCTGAGCCATAAGGCCCCCAAACATTAAGTCCTGTCTGGACTGCGGTTTGGGAGTGTCCTCAATCTGCATGGTAGACCATACAGACTGAATTAAATCATTAGTGTCCTCCGCCTGGAATAGGAACTTCCTACTCCGGTCCTGGACGTCAGGTGGAAGTTCTCCTTCGGAAATAGTGTCCTCTATATCCGACCTGTTCTCTGAACTGAAGTCCTGGTCCCCTGGGTCAGTCTCCCACCTGGGTCGCTTATGTCCGGGAGAGCTAGGTGTCTGCTGTGAGACTGAGGACATAGACGCCTGGACCTCTTCCCGAATCATATGTCTCATTTCAGACAGTAGTGAAGGCTGTTCCTCCCTTAAAACTTTGGAAGTACAGGTAGTACAGAGGGTCTTGTCATGACTATCAGAGGGTTTCACGTGGCAAACCGGGCATCTGGGGGATTTCGCCGATGCCTTGCGTTTTTTTTTACTGTTAGGGGGGCAGTCGGGGTTCCCTTGTCCTAAACGACATAAAAATAGGGGTCCATCAGTATGCCGCCAGTAATGTCTAGGATACCTGGGCCAGGGTGGTCTGCGCCAAGCGCACTTACCCCTCCCCCATCTGTTTCCATTTGGCACAAGGTAGGCTGTACACAGTCCGGTGATCAGCGCCTGCTGCAGGGATCGCTACCCGTAGTGGTAGCCTGTAGCGTTCCCCGAATATTCAGCGTCGGTGTTCAGCGTTCAGAGCCCATGCGCTGCTATACCTGGTCGGATCTGACGTCACCGGAAGTGTGGGACCGGAAGTGACGCGCGCCGTCAGGACCGCCGTTGCCAGAGCTTAGGAACGCGGCATTACCTGCAGAAGCAGAGTACCTGCGTAGCCCCGTCGCCAGGACGCCGCAGACCCCGGGAGTCGTCACTGGGTCCGGGATGAGAGCCTCCCTCTGGAAGGAGCGTCACCTATCCGGGAGCCTGGTCCTGCTCAGCCCTGGGCCGCTTGACAAGGGGAAGGATCCGGCCGAGCCTCACGATCCCCTTGAGCCCCGGTAAGTATAACTCGTGCGTCCCTCCATGCAGGGACAGGAAAAACACTGAGGGATAGAGGACGGGGTGGGGCCTTTAAACTCTCGTGTTTCCTGTCCCAGCAAGGAGGAGGAGGACGTCCCATGGTGCTGTCAGGAGGGACGTCCTGGAAAAAATATTTTTTATTTTCACGGCTCTGCATTTTAAACTTCTGTGAAGCACTTGGGGGTTCAAAGTGCTCACCACACAACTAGATAAGTTCCTTGGGGGGTCTAGTTTCCAAATTGGGGTCACTTGTGGGGGGGTTTCTACTGTTTAGGCACATCAGGGGCTCTGCAAACGCAACATGACGCCAGCAGTCCATTCCATCAAAGTCTGCATTTCAAAACGTCACTACTTCCCTTCCGAGCCCCGACCTATGCCCAAACAGTGATTTCCCCCACATATGGGTACCAGCATACTGACGCCATACTGGACAACAACTTTTGGGGTACAATTTCTCCTGTTACCCTTGTGAGAGTAAAAATTTGGGGGTGAAAAGAATTTTTGTGAAAAAATTATTTTTTATGTTCACGGCTCTGCGTTAACTTCTGTGAAGCACTTGGGGGTTCACAGTGCTCACCACAGATCTAGATAAGTTCCTTGGGGGACCTAGTTTCCAAAATGGGATCACTTGTGGGAGGTTTCTACTGTTTAGGCACATCAAGGGCTCTGCAAACGCTCATGACGCCCGCAGACTATTCCATCAGTCTGCATTTCAAAACTGCGCTCCTTCCCTCCCGAGCTCTGCCATGCGCCCAAACAGTGGTTCCCCCCCACTTATAGGGTATCAGCATACTCAGGACAAATTTCACAACAACTTTGGGGGCCTAATTTCTCCTGTTGCCCTTGGGAAAATAAAAAAAATTGGGGGCTAAAAAAATCAATTTTGTAAAAAGAAAAATGATTTTTTTATTTTACCGGCTTTGCGTTATAAACTTCTGTAAAGCACTTGGGGGTTCAAAGTGCTC
>VIAB01024180.1:9935-25515 GCA_009801035.1 Oophaga pumilio | reverse complement strand
TTGTGTCATTCTCAAAACTTTTGGCCATGACTGTAGGTTTTCACACATTATCATGGAGGAGTAGGCATGTAAATGTAGGAAATCAATAACAGGATCCTTCAATTTCAGGAAAGGTTAAGGGTCCCAACTCTGGGTCCTTCTAATGTGTATCATTGACTTACTATAGCATATTATTACCATAATACTTTTTAGTGCTTAAAATCTTGACACAACAACATTTGTTTATATATCCACTTTATGTCTATGTTTTCATCTTTCTTCCTACCTGTCCATCTACAGTAAGTAGTTGATGTAGTGATGGACATTCAGCAAGTACAGACTTATTTTTGAGAACCTAGTATGTGAATCCTCTCTTTGTTTCTGATAAACAGGCGCACAGGAATCCTCTTGTAGCCACGTGCCCATGTGAGTGAATGGAATGCCGTCCAGGTCATTTCCTACTGGCTGGCTGTATTTTTCCAGATGTTTTCACTGTCTGCATAAAGCTTACTGTTGATGATTTAAGGCGCTGAGAAACACTGTATTTAGTCCTGAGACATCCACAGAGAACGAGGGAGGAAATATTGGGAGAAAATGTCTCTGGTTGTTTATTTTGTGGTCATATTCTTATGTCTTGGATTTATGGATCAAGAGGCAAATGGAGCTTACATGCAGAAATTGGCAAAGAAGAAACTTTGTGCCGACGACGAATGCGTTTGTAAGTCTGCCAAGAACATTAATATTAATGTATTTTTTACATTAAGTTACTGGTGCTTTATTTTCTCCTGGATCGGTAATCTCTTGATAAATCTTCTTTGGTTTATT
This sequence comes from Oophaga pumilio, assembly GCA_009801035.1. Classification (NCBI taxonomy): domain Eukaryota; kingdom Metazoa; phylum Chordata; class Amphibia; order Anura; family Dendrobatidae; genus Oophaga; species Oophaga pumilio. The sequence goes on along the minus strand of VIAB01024180.1, from coordinate 24,711 downwards.
ACCAGACCTTTTTTCTTTTTTTCTTTCGACTGTATTAAAATTGGATCTTTCTAATTTCCCAGTTTTAACTTTAATATCTATAAGATTATTTTTTTTTCTCATTTTTCCTGTTCCAAGTACAAAATAAAAATATATCTTTCTGAGGTCACATTTCTTATGTCTTGTAATGTCTGTGTGTTTGAAGTAAGATTACGTGCGGAGTATATATGTGTACAGTTTGGACCTAAGAGCCTAAGGAACTTTATTATTTTCCATTATTTGACTACATTAATTATTCACTTTTTTTTTACACAGTTTGTACTAAAGATATTACTTATTGCCAGGAGGATTTTTCACTGTAGCCTTGTTTCCGCTTCTCCAATTCAGATTTATGCACATAGCAAAGGGGGAACAAGCTCAGAATATTAATTAAGTGTAAGCAAACTTTTTGGCTAGGTTAAGGTCACGGAAAGAAATTTTGTGAAAGCTCCTTATTTTTTATGTCTTTTAGATGCTATATCCTTGGGGAAGGCGTTGGATGACTATAATGCTCCAGATTGCAGATTTATAAACATCAAGAGGGACGAGCTGGTCTATGTCTACACTAAGCTGGTGAAGGAAGGCGATGATGCAGGAGAGTTTTGGTCTGGAAGTGTAAGTTTCGATTTGATTATGTTTGGTTTTAAAATTAATATGATTCTTAATAAAGTCATTGGGTTGTAGACATTTATAAGTTTGTATAAGGCTGAGTGCACATTGCATTGTGCACTACGTTCCGTGTGTGTGCCAGTGTAAATGGGATCATAAGGGTATCGTTTCTCCTTGTGGAGAGTGACATGCCTGACATGCCAGGGTAAGGAGGCTTATAAGCCATGCAATGCTCTTCTGGGAAATTAAATATTCAAATTGTCTCTTCAGAGAGGAAAGAGGACTACAACTCTAGTGCCATCTATCAGAAAAAGCAATCCTAAAAGTCAATATCGAACCTTTAACGAGCTTGGTCACATACATGTTAACAGTTTCAGAGCTCCACATTCACCAGATGGAGGCCATACGGTGTTCTTTTTACTTTTGCTTGACCCCCTGTGTTTCTTGGCATACTATTTATTTAACTGTTTAGTAGAATGCAGCCTATATAGCGGGACACTGCCAAAAAACATATAGCATATGGTATTACTATTTGTTTTATAATGCAGCTCTATGGTGGACAGATGCTAAGGCATCCATCAAGACCTGGCTGCTGTTGGATGTATACCTCATTAATGTAATTTTTGGTAGTAGGTGCAAACAAAATGTTGCCTTAAGCTAGTACTTGTGTGGCTTTCTTCACCATAAGACCAATTGAAAACTTGGCCACCAAGGTAATTTTCAATAGTACAGTCGTTACCTAAAACTACCTTTTCAAATAATGAAACCATAAAAAATCACAGTAAAACCAAAAAATACTCTGTTGCAAAAAAATTAAAAGTAAACAGCAAGTGCTAATAAAAAGATCTTAAAACACAGAGTATTTGGTTAATACGTTTTTTGCAAAAAATGTATATTAAGCCGCTCTACCAAACGTCAAGGTATACCCGTATCAGAGCAGTCCCTTTCTAATGTATGTAATGCCTATCTGATGTATTTAAAAACCTGGTCATATGAGCAGGATTCAGAAAGATAATGTCCAATGTGGACACACAGCATAGAACGGCTTTTATGTGCACGGCTCACAAAGGAGGTGTGGAAAACTCCCTGGTCTTGTAGAAACAAGAAAACATTTGATTACAAACAGAAACACATGAGCCATGCACACAGTGAACAAGCCTTGACGTCTGGTAGAGCGGCTTAATATACATTTTTTGCAAAAAACGTATTAACCAAATACCCTGTGTTTTTCCATCTTTTTATTAGCACTTGCTGTTTACTTTTAATTTTTTTTCAACAGAGTATTTTTTGATTTTACTGTGATTTTTTATGTTTTCAGTCTTTTGGTGGTGTGAACAATGTCCCTACAGGCTTGTTCACTCTGTGCCTGGCTCATGTGTTTCTGTTTGTAATCAAATGTTTTCTTGTTTCTACAAGACCAGTGAGTTTTCCACCCCTCCTTTGTGAGCCGTGCACACCAGGTTTTTAAATACATCAGATAGGGATTATATACGTCAGGGACTGCTCTGATACTGGTATACCTTTACGTTTGGTAGAGCGGCTTAATATACATTTTTTGCAAAAAACGTATTAACCAAACACCCTGTGTTTTTCCATCTTTTTATTAGCACTTGCTGTTTACTTTTAATTTTTTTGCAACAGAGTATTTTTTGGTTTTACTGTGATTTTTTATGTTTTCAGTCCTCTGGTGGTATGAACAATGTCCCTACTGGCTTGTTCACTGTGTGCATGGCTCATGTGTTTCAATTTGTAATCAAATATTTTCCAAATACTGAATTAACACAAGGATGTCCGAAATATCAGATGAATGGTACTTCAAAATCAATTATAATCACACCTATTGGTACCAAGTAATACCAAAATCCACGAAGAGATCCATAGAATTATATTAAAATAGTGAAACTTTATTAATAATAGATATAAATGATGAAAATATGCTAAAAATACAGCAGAGTGCCTCACAGGAGAGAACCACAGTAATGAATAAACAAAGAACCAATTTTGCCAAGGAACCATAAGTCACTTAAAATAAAGTGCAGAGGACTATAAGAGATGAGGTCAGTAGAAAAATACCAAGAGATGCCAATCCACATAGGGGGGAAGAGAAATGAAAAAAATCCTAAAACTCCTCACTATAAATAACCCCAAATAATGACCATAAAGACCTCAAACTGTCATGACAGTACCATAAATATATAAAAATGGATGTCAATATCCACAACAAAAAGTGTCAAACTTCATAATGAAAAGTATCAAATCAGTCATGGTAAGAGCATAACTATATCAGAAAAATGGTGCCATAATATAATACCTCAAGTAAGTGGAACCGTGGACTCCCCACACCCGACACACGTTTTGCTGCTGGCGTTTTCCCCTGGAAGAAGCCAACGGTGAAACGCGCGTCGGGGTGTGGGGAGTCCACGGAAGAGAGAAGAGGGTAAGGGTAATGAATCATTAGGTGAGCCTAATAAAAGTGTATCCCTAAAAAGGGTAGTCTGTGCAATAGTGATAATCAGACACAAAAAGTTACCTCCTTAGGAGCCCATGTAATCAACTCCTTCAAAATAACAGAATACCAGAATCTGAATTACCACTGAATACCCAGACAAAATGCAAAAACAATATCAAAAATTGACAAAATATATGTAGGGGTTGATAGTGGGATGTTTATGCTTTGCTAGTTCATCCTCCAATAGCCCTAGTCAAATGTCCCTACCTTGCCGTGGAGGTTGGCACCCTAAATTGATATGCAAAATGGCACCCCTGCTCAACATCGGCTAACCCTCACTTCCCCTCAACTCTAACCCTTCCAACTCTCCATTACCCAATATAAAATGGGGATAGTAGGAGGGGATAAGTAGGAGGGGTGAAGACGGCTCAAGCTTTTCAGGGATAGAAATAATATAGAAATAATATGAAGAGCCTGAAATTTCACAAAAAATTATCTGGTGTATATCAATAACAAGAAGGTGCTATAGTGCCTTGTGTAAAAAATGGCCACCAATCTAAAGAATGATGTAATTGAATAAACGGCGTTTTATGGCATTCAAAAATTTAATAAAGTCACTTACCTGGTACAACTCCACATGCAAATCGTCGTACCATAAGATGTTGTTAAAAATGTATAGATCACCACGACAACACCCCGTACAGTGATTAGCCTTCTCAGCAGGTATAGATTGTTTTTTAAAATAAAATACAGGACCAATGACTTATTGCCAGAAAATACAGCAGTATTACTGCCCTTTAGATATTATTGCCCACATGCTGGTTCCCCAAGGAAAAAAAACTCTTATTACACTAAGACCCAATTAGCACCACATAGTCAAAACAATATCTTATCTGGGATCCGAAAACGAAAGTGCCTCAATGTTTACCTTCCATGATATCAGTTCATCAGGAGGCAAATGGTACAACCAGTGTCACAGAAGATAGAAGACATCAGGCAGCAGGACTGTACTCTGTTATAATAGTAGCCTGAAATTGCAGCACAAGTCTGCCTGTGTCTAACTGTGGTCAGTGCCTTTCACTTCTTCTTGCCCTCCTCTCTCTGTAACGCAAAGATTCATAACATGTGGCTCAGAGGAACATGATGTGTGGTTCCAGGCTGTCTGCCAACTTGGGCCACGAAGTAGGTCTCTAGATGGTCATTCTGGTCGTAGTCCCACATAGAAGAGCAGATCTTGATGCATCTTGATTTTGGGTTTGGAGAGATAAATTAAGTTAGTGCAAAGCTGGACATAGGATGATACTGCCAGATAGATTGGGTGGGTGCTTGCGATAGTGGGAGCGCTTGATGCAAAAATTTTGAATGAGGGTAAGATGGGAACTCCTTGGTGTGATTTTTGTGCGGAAGCTTTAGCCATCATTATACCGATGATGGGGGATCGGGGAGTCGTTACTATGAGGAGGCAGGAGCTGGATGTTACTATTTTGGGGCTCTGGACGTTGCCGCACAATTTGCATTTATTTTTATCCAGTGTGCACCTTATTGCAGTGTATCTTGTGTCTATCCTATGATACTTTCAATTTCAACCATGGAGTATTAATAAATGTCTTTAACACAAAAACCTAATTTAAACAATAGTTCATTTTCTGATGACACATCCCCTATGTTCTTCTAATTATGTCTTCTCTCTGATAGGTTTATACTGAGCACTACAGGGATCAGATAGGACTTATTGGTTATTTTCCAAGCAGTCTCATTATGGAGTTGAATGTCTACCAGGATGAACTTCAAGAATTTCCCACAACGGTAAGTTATCGCAGGGCTTCTCTGTGTGCATGATCAATCAGGTAACTGTCTACGGTCTAGGGTCTCAAAACAGCAAAGTAGCTGTTGATTCCCAAAAAACTGCAGCTGAAGAAAATTAAGTTTATATTGTTTCATTGACTTCATGTCATGTATTAAAAAAAGGTTAAAAACAGATTTTTTTTGCTGTACCGCTACTTATTAGGAGTGCTATGTCCAGTGGCATAATTAGAGTCTGATGGGCCCCAGCGCAAAATTTGGACCTTGGTCCCCACCTGCATGTTGGTCAGATGTATAGACTCCTGTAACACTCTAGATCCTATAATTTAATGCACGTTCGCCTTTCAATGTAATATTGTCCCCTGTTCTAGCTGTTTACTGTAATAATCTCCTCCATCATGGCCCCCATCCTGTAATAATTTCTCTCATCCTAGGCTTCTTCCTGGTATAATGTCCTCCATCTTGTGCCCTTCCTGTTATAATATCCACTGTTCTGGACCTCCTCCTGTTATAATGCCCCCATCCTGGGCCTTTTCCTAGAATAATGTCCCCCTTCCTGGTATAATGTCCCTCTTCATGGGCCCATTCCTTGTATAATGACCCCCATTCTGGGCCAAATTCTAATGCAATGACTCCCATCTTGTGCCCCTTCCTGATGTAATGTCCTCCATACTGGGCTACTTCCTGGTATTATGACCCCCATCCTGGTGTAATGTCTTCTGGGCTCCTTCCTTCTATAATGCTCCCATCCTTTCTTTATGTAATGCTTCAAATCCTTGGCCTCTTCCTTGTATAAAGCTCTCCTTTCTGAGCCCCTTTCCTTGTATAATGCTCCCCATCCCATGAACAGGTATAATATTCTGCCACTCTTTTCTAATACATAAAATAAAAAAATAACAATTCTTTTTACCATCCTCCGCTCCCTCGACACTCGGCATCTTCTTCTGTTGCTGACTTCAGTGTACCGGCAAGGGCTATGCATGACATCACTGTCATATGTCGCTCGTGACAGGCACGCCGACATCAGCTGCCATTCTCTCCTGATGAATTCCAACACAGCATTACAGCTCAGCTGAAATAGGTGCTGGTGTCGGCGGGCCCCCTTCTCGCACGGCCCCGGTTGAGGTCAATCGTTATGCCCCTGGTTAAGCATTTGCAATAGCTGGATACCACCGGAACAGATGCCAAATGGAGTCCAAAGTGTCTCCTTCTTCCTCAATATAGTGGATGGTTGCATTGGGGGTTTCATCTGAATCCCATTTATTTGGAATTTACACAGAAACCCCAATGTAAGTGCTCAGCATTGAACACAAAAATGTGATCCCAGCCTTATACTAAAAGTGATCAAAAAATGTTATTTACCCAAAAATATAACCATTAAAAACTTAACTTATCATGCACAAAATGAGCCCCCAATCAGCTCCATCTTCTGTCACTGGAAATATAGGGGGTTCCCAAGCTTCTAATAGAACACCCCATGAAGAAGAAGATGCGAAACGCGCATTGAGGTTTTCTACACCCCATCTCCCCAAGTTTTTATTGAATCCATAATTATAAGTTTTGCTTGGTCCCATGTTTATGTGCTATTTTTGCACATTTTGCACAGTACTGAATCCATAGGTATTACATTTTGCATGGTCCCATGTTTATATGCTATCTATGCACAATATTTATTTAGTAATAATCATGTGTATATTTATTATATTCTAGTTCTTTGTAGGACGTTGTTCCACATCACTTTAAATCTGTAGACATCCATGAATATAATTTATATATGCAATCTCTATGTAGGACTTATGTTCCACAATGTGAGATTGAATTGAATTTATATACCTCACACTGACATGCTGCTAATAATGCACATTTTGCACATTATATGCACAATTTATGCATGTACGGTATCTATTTCAGGTATGTAGGATTTTGCTCCACATTATTATGATTTAGCAAATGTGACTGTATTTATAACTAGTGAATGTTCAGTATTCTAGCTTTACTTAAACGATTACTACTTTTATGTACCATTCATTCATGTCTTTAGGGAAGTGGGGATCTTCTGCTCCACACTGCTAATTTTATTTTCTTTTTATATTGTTTGTTATAATTAATAAAGATTGTATATTATTAGTATTTTGGGTGTTTTTGCTTCCATTAATTATCTGATATATAGTTTAGTTGGGAGTTACCCTTCAATAAAAATTGTATTTGCCATTTTTTTTTCCAGTTATTTTTGGTAGAACAAAGTTTCTGGAAAAGCGCCATGGCTCCCACCCGCTGAAATAAAATCCAGTGAAATCTGTGCTCCCAAATCTAAATGCCCCCTCCTTTTAAGCCCCGCTGTACCTATACTACAGTAAGCGGCCACATGTTTGGCATTACTGTAGCAGGGAGGGCTCAATTAACAAATTATGGGGTGCATGTCGCCAGAAGCACAAGCTGGGCACAAGGTATTGGGGCTCTAAAATATATGGGGGCACTACGCTGTATGGGGACACAATGACATGTATGGGCACTAAACTGGCATATTTGCAATTCTACAGAAAAAAAGCCTGGCGTGGATGTTACAAAATAGTCGCTGCAGCCATAGATGAATTCATTGAGAGGTGCAATTTCTACAATGGGGTCACTTTTGGGGGTTTTCTGCTGTTCTGACAACTTAGGGGCTCCGCAAATGTCGCCTGCAAACTATTCTAGCAAAAGCTGTGCGCTAAAAGCCAAACAGCGCTCCCTCCTTCTCAGCCCTGATGTGTGACCTAACAGTAATTCCTGACGACAGGTGGGTCATCATCGTGTTTGGGAGAAATTGCGCAATAAATTGTGGGTTCCAGTTTCACATTTTAACACTTGTGTGCCTGACAAATTTGCAGCAAACAACAAAAATAGATTTTAACCACTAAAATGTTATATATCCACTTCCCAATGGTAAAAACATTATGTGAGACCCTTGTAGGTTCAAAATACTCACTACACGCCTAGATGAAATCCGTAAGCAGTGATGTTTCCAATATGGGGTCACTTGTGGAGGTCTCTGCGGATCGGGCACCTCAGGGGGTCGGCTAATGGAGCCCACAATCTATTCAAACGGAATCTGCATTCCAAAAACCATGTAGCGCTTCTTCCTGTCCGATCCCTGCCCTGTACTCAAACAGTAGTGTGCAACCACAGATGGGGTTCTGCCGTGCTCGGTAAAATTTGCATAGCAAATTACTGTTTCATTTTCTCCCATTATCCCTTGTTGAAATTATAAATTTGGTGCTAAAACAGTATTTTATTGGAAAAAAATAATTTTTCTTTTCACATTTAAATGTTCTAAAGTTTCGTTAATCACCTGTAGATTAAAAATGCTCGGTACACCTCTTGATGAATTCCTTGAGGGGTTTAATTTCCAAAATGAGGTCCCTTGAGCTCTGCAAATGCAACATGGCATTCACAATGTATTCCAGACAAATTTACGCTAAAAGAATTAAATAGTGCTCTTTCCTTTCCGAGCCCTGCCATGTGCCCAAGCAGCAGTTTTTGATCACATATGGGGTAGAATCACCTTATGGAGTAATTGCGTAACAAATTATGAGGTTCATTTTCTTCTATATTATCCATTGTGAAAATTACAAATTTGGGGATAAAACAACATTCTAGAGGAAAAAATGTAATTTTCGTTTTCCACATGTTAATAAATTCTGAGAAGCACCTACGATTTCAACAAGCTAGACTCCCCCTAGATGAATTCCTTGATGGGTCTAGTTTCGAAAATAGGGTCACTTGTGGGGGTTTCTGCTGTTTTGGTACCTCAGGGGCGTTCACAATCTATTCCAGCCAAACTTACATTCCAAATACCAATGTCGCTTATACCCTTCCAAGCCTTACTGTCCAAATAGAACTTTTTTGACTACATATGGGGTGTCACCGCACTCAGAAGAAAGTGGGTAATAAACTGCGGTGTCCACTTTTTTGTGTTACTGCTTTCAAAGGTGAAAAAATTGGGCCTAAAGCAACATTTTTGTGAAGGAAATAAAAATGTTCAATATGATTACCAAATGTTATCAGATTATATGTAGAATTGTGGGTTCAAAATGTGTACTAAACCCCTTGATTAAATTATTGAGGGGTGTAGTTTCTAAAGTAGGTTCACTTGTAGGGGGTTTCTGCTGTTTAGGCACCTTAGAGGGCCTGCAAATGCAACATGGTAACCGCAATCTATTTCTGCCAAATTTATGTTCCAAAATTCAGATGGTGTACCTTCCCTTCCGATCCCTGCTATGTGTCCAATCAGCTCACTCAAAAAACCTGGGTACCAAGTTGTGGGATATTCAACATCAGATTCTTCCTTAAAAATCTTATCTTTTATGTGGCAAAAATCACGTAAAATAGAGAAGGAAGAAGTTGTAACTTCACATCCAAAAGAAAACTTAAAATACTATGATAACGTATTTCGGACAACTGTCCTTAATCATTGCATGTTAAAATATGAATTGAATGGTGTGTTATATCATATCCTGTTTAGACACCTGATTAAAATGATCCAATCATTGAAAGAATCGACATAGACATTGATGTGAATAATCCCGTGTACAATTGATCTATAACAAAAAATAATTATTAATCCATACAATGCAAAATTTTATAAGTAATGATTTATCAAATCTTTACGAATGTTAATACATTTACACAAAAATATCAAAAATAAATGTTTAGAAAATATGTTTATCTGTCATAAAAAGTCACATCAGATTGCCTCCATCTCAACAATCCAAATAGGAAGGGCAAATCTGCGGATTGAACAAAATTTGAGGAAAATGAACAGTTGTTTATTTGGGTCTTTTTTATTACTCAAGTAGAAATGAAGCTGGATTTGGCAGCTTTACTTATATCTCCAAGTTCTAGACAGATGGATAACTGAATGTATGTACAATAATGTTTTATGCAGTTCTCCACACATCCCCGATGAATTTTTATCTTTACTGAAGAACTGGTTACATAAACACAAGGACTATATGAGATTTATGAGTATGACTTACTTACCTGCCTGCTTAGACCTGTACAAAATCCATAAATAAATTCTCTTTAATATACATTTTGATGCTGGAAATTTATGACTTTGTATACTTTTAGAGTATACTTGTACTTTATGTCTAATAAGAGAATGTAGAAACTGTGTTATCTTCCACCACTTCCAGCAAAGCTTCTTCACACAAGATTTCTGTCTTTGCATGTTGTAATTGAGATGAATGTTTTCTCTTCTTCTCTTCATCTTTTCTTAGCTCTGCTCAAAACTGGAAAATATATACAGTACTGAGCAAAAGTTTTAGGCGGGTGTGAAAAAATGCTGAGACCTAAGAATGCATTAAAAAAAGAAGAGTTTCTGAAGGAACTCAGCAGTGAGGTTGTTCCAAAGATCTTTCAGAACTTTCTGTGGATGTAGGCTTACACAATCCTTCTCCCTAGATGTAATCCCACACAGAATCAATGATATCGAGATCAGGGCTTTGTGTGGGCCATATCATTAATTCAAGGACTCCTTATTGTTGTTTACATTGAAAAGAGTTCTTAAAGGGAATCTATCGGTAGGATCATAGGCATAGCAAGGAGTTCAGCTCAGGGTGGGCGAAACTTCTGAATGGGCCCTGGTTACAGCTATGGTGGCGCACCCTAATTGTGGGTATAGGGAAACCTCATCAGATGACCAGGCTGAAAATACAACTCTATACAAAGACCAAACTGTTATTACCGCCATACAGTGACTGTATAGTGGTAGACAACAGTCCTGCAGACCATACATGTAATTATAGTAATATTTTAGATGACTTACAGCTGGCGTTCTTTCTGATGGAGTGGTTCACTTTTTCCATCTTTTCCATCTGGCCCAGACCAACACGGCAACTTCTCCAACCAGGACTCATCTGCAGAGATTACAGCAAAATCACATTTAACTTCTCACATTTCCAACCTTGTCCCCATCTATCCCCAACCTGCACAAACTCCTCATCCTGCCATGTCGCCCTATTACTATACCTGCTGTGTGGTACAATAGCATTGCTCCTCTTAATGCCCACCACTGTGCCCCTTACAAGATAAAAAGCCTCTTTTGTTCCCTATAGATGCTAACATTACCCGCTACAAAATATTAATACCCTGTGTAAGTGCCCTAGAAAACGTTGGCCTCATTTTGCCCCTAGAAAGTCATAACACCCCATAAAGGCAAAATGAGCAATTGTAAGTACACAATGCTATATAATATGATTGTAGGATAACAATGATGGGAATGCTTCCTTAACCCCTTCCCGACATTTGTAGTACGTCATGTACGTCATGATCGGGAAGGACTTCCCGACCAAAGTAGTCAGAATTGTCCGGTCATGAAGCTGAAAATCGTCTCAGGGGCGAAATAGTTAATCCGGTCAATTAGTAGAGAACTTTACTCAATCTCTTATCGTTGAACTGAACTTGTTTCACTTCCTGACATTTATTGTTTCTCTTATACAGGCTATCGACTTCTACTGTGACTAAAGTGGACAGGAATGAGAGAAGAGATATGAAACAACCGCAGTAGGACATCAGGATGCTTTGCATGCCTTTAGATACCTTTCTCTTTGTGTTGCATCCTGTCTTAACTATCACTTCATATAAACCAATACAAATAAAGTATCGTATACTCAATGCTGAATTACTGCAATAAGATTTTTTTTTTAATGAATGAATCCTCTAACTTTATTTCCGTTGAGTGGATTTCCAGGTTCCTGCATATTAGAGCATGCTTATAGTGTATGTTTGTGCCATTATCTCTAATCATGAAATTCTTCCTTCTAGAACCAAAATGTCCTGCATTCTTCACATTTGTTCAAGACCTAAAGGTTAGAGGATATCTGGTGGTTTAACAATATATTGCTGATGAATTATGTTGTGGTTGTATGCACATGTGCACACAATGACTTTCTAAGGCGGAAACCGCTTGAAAAACGTATCAGAAATAATGAGGTCTAAAGGGTAAGGTTTCTCCTTAATGAACACACCGTATATATTTCTATGTAGAAATGACTTGCTGTGCAGATGTTCAGGCTTTTGAATGTGTTTTAATCGCTTCAGGTTTCTAAAAAGTAGTTATAAGAAGTGACTTGTACAATCTTCTGCTGGGAAGACGCTCTCTACTTTACAATACAAGTGAATGGGAAACCTCAAAAGTTGCCTAGACGACGTCTTTTGGACCATTTTGCCATCATTTTTGCTTAAAAAAAACACTTGTTGATTCTTCATTATTCAATGGAGTGATAAAAAAAGACTGGTAAACAAAAGTGTAAAAGTCACAAAAACAAGGGAAAAACCTCCTAAAACTGACAATGGTCAAAATTGTTGTAAAAACGCTCAGGAAACATTTGAAAAATGACACAAAAGACACGTAAGATGGATAAGTATCTGCCTATATTTCTCAGCATTGAGGAAAGTATTAATCATGATCAAATCCCCAAAAGTATTAAGTGCTCTACTCACCAGGAGAATGTTGCACTGTGCTGCTAGCCAAGGAATAAAGGAGAAACCAGAGGATCCACCAGCTCGACCACTCCGCTATTGGGCCCCTCAATGTGACTGTGCCCAGAGAAGCCGCCCACTACCCCTTTGCTAGAAAACTTGCCACAACCTAATGCATCAAATGTCAATTTTTTTCAGGTGATCGAGGACATTGGAGCTGCTTATTGGGGGACATTACCACTGAGACCATTTGAGTCAATATGGTTGGTTATTGTTACCCATGTGTCATGCGTGTGTCAGAGGCTGCAGACAGTCTCACTGCATCTGGCTGCAGAAGGTCTCAGCGGTTGACTTTGCAGACCAGTGGCCACCTCCCACAGCCTTAATGGTGTCACCTGGATTTGGGTGTTTATAAGTCCCAACTTCCTGTTGGGAATTGCGGATTATGCTTTCTATTTGCAGTTGTTGAGGCTTGGAGCTCCAGCAGTCCGCTAGCATCCTCTTTGGAGTTGATGGATGACAGTGTTTCTCTCAGAGTCTGCTCAAGCTAAGTTTCCCCTTGTTTTGTGTATCCTACCTGTCTTTAGTTTAGTGGGGTTCCACCAGCATTCACCCCATCCTTTCCTAAGCAGGGCTTACCACTAGGGTCTGACAGGGACTAGGTATGCTGCTCGGCAATAGATGCAGAACCTATTTAGGGTCTCTTAGGGCAGACAAGGTGATATTGGATCTGCCTAGGGGTCTCCACTCCTCGCTTCCCTAGTATTGGTCCCACCTTCCCCTTATCCCTTTGTGTTACATTTAGTCTGTCCTACACTGTGCATGTCAACATGCCACTGAGTTATTGAGAATTATGCTATTTTGAGGGAATATTGTGGAAAATTCATATGTAGTATTGTGGAGCAATACTAATGGGAGCATTGTAGCTACTTGCTGGGGAACATTATAGGTGAAAATAATAGAGGAACTTCAGATAGTACAGTAATATAGCATGTTTCTTGTTACAAGAGGCATTGTGGCTGATATCAGAATTGTATGGCATTATAACTGGCACTAATTGGGCACTGGGCCTGAAACTGCTGGCATCTACTCATAGGAAATTGTGGCCGTGACATATGGGAACACTGTTGCAGAATCAAGGAAGGCCTTGTTATGATGTAAACATATTGGTATAGAATCATAGAATGGTAGAGTTGGAAGGGACCTCCTGGGCCATCTGGTCCAACCCCCTGCTCAAAGCAGGATTCTCTAAATCATCCCAGACAGATGTCTGTCCAGCCTCTGTTTGAAGACTTCCATTGAAGGAGAACTTACCACCTCTCGTGGCCGCCTGCTCCACTCATTGATCACCCTCACTGTCAAAAAGTTTTTTCTAATATCTAATCTGTTTCTCCTCCCATTCAGTTTCATCCCATTGCTTCTAGTCTTTCCTTGTGCAAATGAGAATAAAGATGATCCTTCTACAATGTGACAGCCCTTGAGATATTTGTAGACAGCTATTAAGTCTCCTCTCAGTCTGCTGTTTTGCAAGCTAAACATTCCCAAATCCTGCAACCGTTCCTCATAGGACATGGTTTGCAGACCGGTCACCATTCTGGTGGCTCTTCTCTGAACTTGCTCCAGTTTGTTGATGTCTTTTTTAAAACGTGGAGCCCAAAACTGGACACAGTATTCCAGATGAGGTCTGACCAAAGAGGAGTAGAGGGCAATAGTGACCTCATGTTAACCTTGGGCACTAAACGGCTTGTTCAACCCCTGGCACTCATTTTGTGTGTTTTATTTAAAATCATCTATTACAGTTCTAGAAGTAGCACTACATAAATCCAAGCATTTCATCAATATATGAAATATATATAATTTAAATATTATAAACCATTTACCTGCCCCTATTCCCCTCAACTCAGGTGTCCTGCTGAGATTACGTTCCCTGGTTTATACCCTGATAGCAGGGGCTGTACTTATTAGGCAGTTCCACCTACAACTTCTCGCTTGAACATTGGTTCCTATGTGTTTAGCACCCGTTCATGTGTTCCACTTTCTCCTGTTTACTGTTAGTGACCAGGCTTGTATACATGTCATATCTGACCTCTCTGATCCTGACCTTGGCTCCGTTTGCTAATTCTGTGCTGCCTACCCCGACTTCGGACCATCTAACCATGCTTTAGTCTTTACCCTCCTGTACCACGAACCCATGCTTCTGAATCTCCGGTCAGCTGCTGCAGTCCGGGGGTCTGCCCTTGAGTGCAACTACCTGGCAACTACCTGCAGCCAAGACTATCCTCACCACCAGAGGCTATAGCGAAAACCATGTAGCAGCTTAGTCACACCTCTCCTGGGAAAACCCGGCCCATGACACAGTGGGTCCACAGAATATGTGACACATATTCTGCTTTAGGCCTCCTTCACACATCCGTTTTGTGCCGTCAGGCACAATCC
>VIAB01024179.1:8949-19663 GCA_009801035.1 Oophaga pumilio | reverse complement strand
GCTGTGTTCGACAAATATTGCAAAAACAATATTCGCTGCCGATCTTATTCGGAACCGAATTCTAACAAGTTTGCTCAACTCTACTTAGGGGCTCTGCATATGGAGTCTGCAAACTATTCTAGGAAATTTTGCACTCCAGGATGCCTCCTGTATAACAGTACTACTTAGCCATACAGCGAGACTCGGCTATTTGCCAATTGTGCTCCGTTGCTCCCTACTCTCGTCGTACGGTTAAGCAGTACTATACAGCCACATTTCAGATATTTCTACATTCAGCAGAAATTGTGGGACAAATGTAAAATCTGGGGCTAAAACTACATTTTGGTGGTAAAAAAAAAAATTATTGCACAATGGTATAAAATTCTGTGACCCACCTGTGGTATCAATATGATTACTGCATCCCTAGATAAATTATTGAAAGGTGTAGTTTGTAAAATGGGTTCTCTTTTGGGGGAATTCTGCTGTTCTGACGCTTCAGGGGCTCTGCCAATGTGCCATGGCACCCTCCATCCTGTCCAACAAAATGTGAACTCCAATATAGCGCTTCTTCCCTTCTAAGCTTTGCATTGTGCCTCAAAAGAAGTTTTCGAACACATTTCATGGCTCAATGTTGTAAACTTCTGTGAAGCACCTGAGGCATCTAGTTTCCAAAATGATGTCACTTTTGGGAGGTTTCCACTGTTTAGGCAGATCAGGGGCTCTCCAAATGCAACATGGCGTCCCCTAATTAATCCAGCAAATTTTACATTCAAAAAGTCAAATGGCGCTCCTTCCCTCTGCTGTTTGGCCAAACAGTGTTTCTTTCCCACATATGGGATATCGGCATGCTCGGGAGAAATTGTACAACAAATTTTGGTGTCCATTTTTTCCTGTTACCCTTGTAAAAATAAAAAATTTGGGGTCTAAATTAAAATTTTTGTGACAAAGTTAAATGTTCATTTTTTCCTTCCACATTTCAAAAATTCCTATGAAGCACCTGAAGGGTTAATAAACTTCTTGAATGTGTTTTTGAATGCTTTGAGGGGTGCAATTTTTAGAATGGTGTCACTTTTGTGTATTTTCTGTCAGATAGGCACCTCAATGTTACTTCAAATGTGATGTGGTCCCTAAAAAAATAGTTTTGTAAATTTTGTTGTAAAAATGGAAAATCGCAGGTCAACTTTTAACCCCTATAACTTACTAACAAAAAAAAAATTATGCTTCCAAAATTTTGCTGATACAAAGTAGACATGTGGGAATTGTTATCTAGTAACTATTTTGTGTGGTATAACTCTCTGATTTAAAGGCACAAAAACTAAAAGTTTGAAATTTGCAATATTTTCAAAATTTTCACCAAATTTGTAATGTTTTTAACAAATTAATGTAAGTAATGTCGAAGAAATGCTACCACTATTATGAAGTACAATATGTCTAGAAAAAAACAAAACACTGGGATCAGTTGAAGAGTTCCAGAGTTATTACTACATAAAGTGACGCTGGTCAGGATTGTAAAATTTGACCTTGTTACGAAGGTGAAAACAGGCTCAGGGATGAAGGGGTTAAAAACTCAATGTCCTCTATTAATGTATTCAAAGTTGTGCCAACTTTTATATTATTACCATGTTGGGGAGCAATATCACTTATGAATATTTATCACACTATGTCCATGTAATATCTGTGGCATGAATACAAGTTCCTATTTCCCTTAGTAAATCAGGGTTAATAATAGATCAAAAAATATATTATTGCTCTGCATATTTCAATAGCAATATTGCACTAAGTCCATTCAAAATCTGGAGCATGCACCAATATTAATATTCCTGATCCCAAAGTTCAATAATCTTATACCTTACCTGTAAGGTCTTATCAAAGGAACATTGCACTTTGCCCATTCGAGATATGAAGTATGCACCGGCATCGTTTGTTACTGTTTTACTCAATAAAAAACCACAGGATCCTATTATTCAGCTGAAATATCTAGATGGAGATAACATTGTGATACTTGACCAGGATCGATGGTGGTCTCAATGCTGAGCTGTATGTGAGTATTTTGCTCAAAATATCATCAGAAAAACTTTGGCACTCACATAATGATTTTTATTTTCACATATCAAACAGAGGCTTAAACAAAAATAACAGAAAAAATGAAAGACACAACCCTTCTCGGATAAAAATGAAAAAAATATAAAAAAATAAAAATAAAAAATGAAAATGAAGACTGAACAAAAGACCCTTGGTGAATCAGATGCTTGCGATGTTTCGGCTAGCTTAAGCCTTTATCAAGCATAAATCTGTATGAAAACATTAAGTAATCAATTTACACTAGTTACATTATATCTCACTGTAGGAAACACTATGTATAGCATAATTCTATTATCATACGTTTTTCCGGTTTCTACATATACATATGCTGATATATAGAGAACATATAATGATTAACAACAAATATAATAATGCTTGAGTCTGTTGTCACTAATTGAGCATAAGTAATATCAGCAGGACCAAAAGGAAAATAGCACTATATAACAAAATGATATGACTATCTATAGGCAGTTACTAATGTGAAACTAATAGCAAACACATATACACATATACAACAGACAAGCCCTAAGCTATAATGAGAATGTATGGTCTTACACTATGTAGGATTATATTACCTGAAACGTGAAGAATCAGGGTATAGAGATGTCCACTAGCTTCCATGTGGAGTGTAAGCGGTTTTTGTGCAAATCCCAAAGGGAAGACATAAAAGTATACTGCCTACAATATAATGTGAGAGTATAAGGCAAAGCGCAAATACAGAAACAAAGGATGATTTGGATATATTCCTCCCTCATGTTAATATAAAGATCAAGAAGCCTCTGTCTGTGGGGATTACCTGTCCGGATACCGCAACTGATTGGGACCGCCAGTGTTGATGTCAGGGGTGATATGTCCACCTTTTATATGTATCCCCATTACCGCGAATTCCCGTGTGCTTCCTGTTTCAGGATGGCCGAGCGTTTACTCCGTCGGGATGGCCGAGTGCTTCCGGTATTGAGGTGCCTGATCATTTACATAGAAAGACCTCTGAGGCCCTGTGGATAAATTGCGCATGCGTAGATCCAGAACTATCCGGAGAATGCCGAGCTAAGTCCACCATGTATATTAGAAGATCGTGACAACTCTCATACATGAGCAGTGCGTTTACAATCACTGTTAATCCATAATGGATTGAGGAGTAGGAATAACATTCTAGAAATAGCAAAATACGTGACATATTATTATGGGCAAATCCAAATAAGCAGGTATATTTCCTTACGTTATATGCAGAGATGAATTGGCTTAAATTATGTTAATTAGTTAATAATATAAACAGGATAACAAGTATGTTAATGGTTAAAGATACCCATATGTTTAATGGGGGTCAATACCCTCAGTTAGTAAAATGTTGATTGATTAATGTTAAATAAAATACCAGTTGCAGAGTCTAATGAAATATCTAAAGGGAGAGAAAAAAGGGGGGAAAAATGATGAATTGGGATCAAGTGTATACAAGACATAACCATAATGTAAAAGATATATTTATAGTGCTGATAACATTGAGCATATACAGAATGTTTAATGTTAATATTGAACCTCGTATTCTCTATTTAACCCCAACGGAGTCAAAGTCTGTAGGGTGCGGATCCAAAACTCCCATAACTGAAGAAATATCTGATGAGAAAGAAGCAGTAATGAATGAAGAACAAAATACTGAAAGTGAAGAATCACAACTACAAACAGACACAGAACCAAGACGTTCAATAAGAGAGAACAAAGGAAAACCACCAAAACGTCTCTCATACAAGACAAGTATAAGAAAAATACATGAACCTACCTCTTGGAAAGACATATCTAAACTTCCTGAAGAAGAAGCTAATAAATGGATAGAAGCAGCAGAAACAGAAATTAAATCCATGCATGATTCAAATACATGGACACTAACAGATTTGCCAGAAGGAAGAAAAGCCATAGGATGTAAATGGATTTTTAAAGTAAAATACCAAACAGATGGCACACCTGAAAGATATCGAGCAAGACTCGTAGCTAAAGGGTATTCTCAAAAATATGGAGAAGACTATGATGAAACATTTGCTCCAGTTGTCAAACACACTACAATAAGATCTTTACTTACAGTTGCAGCAGTGGAACAGATGGAACTAAGACATCTGGATGTAAAGACAGCTTTTTTGAATGGAGATTTAACAGAAGACATTTACATGGAACAACCTCCAGGATTCAAAGATGAAAGAAATCCAAACAAAGTTTGTAAACTACAGAAAAGCATATATGGTTTAAAACAAGCAGTTAAAGCGTGGAATGACAAAATCACGGAAGTACTAACAAATGAAAAATTTCAAAGAAGCAAAGCTGATCCATGCTTGTACACAAAAAGGCTGAGTAATAAATGGATTTATGTACTCATATATGTAGACGACATTTTAATTTGTTTTAAACAAGAAAGGGATAAAGAAAACATTCTAAAAATCCTGAAACAAAATTTTGAAATCAAAGACTTGGGAAATGTAAAACAGTACCTAGGAATACAGATAGAAAGAGAAGAAGATGGAAGTTTCCTACTGAATCAAAATAACATGATTCAAGACATAACAGAAAAATTTGGACTAAAGGATGCAAAAACAGTAAAGTCTCCAATGGAAACTAATTATCTCAAAGAGATGAACAGTGAAGAAAATATGCTACCAAACAATGAAGAATACAGAACAGCAATAGGAAAACTACTGTATCTTGCGACCAATACAAGACCAGACATCGCAGCAGCAGTAGGAATCCTGAGTAGAAAGGTATCAAAACCAAATAAAGCTGATTGGAATGCCGTGAAGAGAGTAATACGTTATTTGAAAGGAACTAGCAATGTTAAGCTGAAATTACCCACAGGTGATAATTGCATTTTAACAGGATATGTTGATGCAGATTGGGCTGAAGATCCAACTGACAGAAGATCTACCAGTGGACATATTTTTTTTCTCTCAGGTGAACCAATAAGTTAGACAAGTAAGAAACAGTCAATTGTGACACTGTCTTCAACAGAAGCAGAATATGTTGCAGCAGCACATGCGAGTCAAGAAGTACTGTGGTTAAGACAATTGTTAACAGACCTAGGACAACCACAGTTGGAACCAACAAAAATAAAAGAGGACAATCAATGATGTCTTGTTCTTGCTCAGATGGAAAGAGTCAATCCAAGAACCAAGCATATTGATGTGAAATATCATTTCTTAAGAGATCATCAGGACCAAGGAGTATTAAAGTTGGAGTATTGCCCTACTGAAGAAATGACAGCGGACATTTTCACGAAGGCGTTGAATGCTGATAAACATCAGAGACTAATAAAAAAGTTGGGTTTGATTGAATAAGTCCTTACTGTTGAGAAAGGGTGTTGTCATATGCAACAGATTAGGACTTCTATATTATAAGTAAAAGGAGGACTTTATGCTGACCTGACAGTAGATTGCGATGTTGTGTAACGTTTCCTTCTTTAATGTATTGTATAAGAATTAGTCTCTGTTTAGTTTCACTTTCGTTTTGTTCCTGTTAGCTGATGCAATGCTGTAATGTCTGTGCATTATTCTTTTACTCATGTTCAGAGAAGTAAACGCTTGTTATCCCATGCAACTTGCTCTGTGAAGTTTCCTCTACAAAGGTGAGGATTCAGAAGCTGTGCAACACTCTTAACCCTATTGCCACCCAGTCTGTGAGCTGGGAAGTGATCAATTACTTGGTATTTCAGTTGTGATATTTGATGTCTTCTGGAAATAAAGTGAGATGGTATAGGTAATAAAGTGCGCCCACACCTAATGGTAGACTTATGCTGTGAAATTCGGTCCGGATATGTTGGGTAGTTTCTCCAACATATCCGAGACCGCATGGGCACTTAATCAAATACACTACATATGAGGATTCACAAGTAAAAAATCCTCCGATAGTAAAACGCCGGCCAGAGCGGGGATGAGTAAATGTGTCACCTTTAAGTATGTTGGAAAATTGCAGGCATCCCAGACAGGGGAATGTACCATTGCATGGTGTCGCAAGAGTCCGTTGAATAGAGGTTGTTCTGGCAGAACCTACATCAGCTCTGACTAGATAGTCCCTTATGTTATCAGGTCTTTTATAACCCATAATGGGATACTTATTAAATTCGGCTACATTTGGAAAGAACTCTTGCAGAATGTGCCAGTGTTTCAATATGCTCCTATTGATCTGACTATTAAATGGATGAAATGTGCTGACAAAAATTAATCTACAGCCTTTATCCCTTTGTGGAACCGTGGTTCTAGAAGATTTCAAAATCCGATTAGGATAACCTCTTCTGCGAAATTTAAGATCCATTTCCTTATATCTAATGATGCTAGTATCAGCATTTGAAACAATGTGTTATACACGATGATGCTGTGACCTAGGTAGAGATCTTTTAATGTGATGAGGATGATAGCTTGAATAAAGAAGCAAGCTATTTTTATCGGTAGGTTTGGTAAATAAATCTGTTTCCAACTTCCTATTAGTAGAAATGGAAATTATAATATCAAGGAAATGGATGGAGGTAGGATCAGAATGAATGGAAAACGATAGACCTGGAACCACAGTATTGATGAGGTCAAAAAAATGAAAAAGCCCCTCATCGGTTCCAGGCAAGATAAGAAAAACGTCATCAATAAATCATTTCCAATGTAGGACATGTTCTGTAAATAGATTATGACAATATATGAATGAATTCTCAATGTGATTCATAAATATGTTCGCATATGGTGGCGCCATATTTGACCCCATCGCTGTGCCCCTCTTCTGTAAGAAGAATTGATCTTCAAAGAGGAAGAAATTTTCACAAAGGATTAATCTTAGTAAATCTATGCAAAATGATACTTGATCACTGGTGAAGGTTGTATAATCATTCAAGAACTTCTTAACTGCTAAGAAACCAACTTCATGATCAATGCTCGTGTACAAGCTGTTAACATCCAATGTAACCAATTTACTCCCCAGTGGGATCGAATCAAGACTTCTAATAGATTCTAAAAAATCAGAGGTGTCCCTGAGATAGGACCTGATTTTTGGAACATGACGGGTAAGAACTTTCTCCAACGTGATGGCTAATGGAGATAATATCGAATCAGTTGACGCGACTATAGGGCGTCCAGGGGGTTTCTTTAGATTTTTATGAATTTTAGGGAGAGTATAAATTATGGGTGCTATTGGATGTTGGTTAACAAGAAATTCGCCCAATTTACAATCAATCACTCCCCGATTATTATAATATTCGATCAATCTCTTGATCTTCCTAGCTATCTCAAAGGTGGGGTTACATGAGATAGGCGTATATGTGTTAGCATCCCTCAATTGTGTCTTAAATAATTTCTGATATATAATAGGAGCGGTCTAGGATCACAATTGCTCCCACTTTATCCGCTAGTTTAATCACTAGATAATTCTTTTGCTGTCCGTCTTTTGCTAGAATTGAAGCCTATTGGTGCAGGATCTGTCATAATCGGTCAAATGATGGAATCTGGCGACGGATTCCGTTTTTTTTACTGAGCATGCTCCAAGTTATAATTTTGTATCAAATTAGCCAGACAGCCCCCAATTAGGAAAAGCATATAAACCTGCCAGGTAGGTCTTCACTCATCAGTGTCCCAGGAAGCAAGCCAGCCTGCGTCCAACCAGCCTGCATCCAGCCAGCCTGCGTTCAGTTGGAGTCCAGCCAGCCCACACCCAGCGGGAGTCCAGCCAGCCTGCGTCCAGCCAGCCTGCAGCCAGCAGGAGTAAAGCCAGCCCGCAGCCTGGAGTAAAGCCAGCCCGCAGCCAGCGGAAGCCCAGCCCACAGCCAGCGAGTGTAAAGCCAGCCCATAGCCAGTGGGAGTAAAGACAGCGGGAGCCCAGCCCGCAGCCAGCAGGAGTAAAGCCAGCCCGCAGCCAGCGGGAGCCCAGCCCGCAGCCAGCAGGAGTAAAGCCAGCCCACAGCCAGCGGGAGCCCAGCC
This sequence comes from Oophaga pumilio, assembly GCA_009801035.1. Taxonomy (NCBI): domain Eukaryota; kingdom Metazoa; phylum Chordata; class Amphibia; order Anura; family Dendrobatidae; genus Oophaga; species Oophaga pumilio. The sequence continues at coordinate 11,669 of VIAB01024179.1, read as the reverse complement.
AGCCCACAGCCAGCGGTAATAAAGCCAGCCAGCAGCCAGTGGGAGCCCAACCCGCAGCCAGCGGGAGCCCAGCCAGCCCGCAGCCAGCTGGAGCCAGCCAGCGGGAGTGCAGCCAGCAGCCAGCGGGAGTCCAACCACTGGGAGTCCAGCCAGAGTTTCAGTGTCCAGGCAAGCATTTTTTTTTTCATTACTGTCCTTGTATTTCAATACTCTCTATATTGGAGTGCTTTTTTCCATGCTTTTTCTGTCTTCTTTTGGGTATGTTTTATGTTTTGCATACGTTGCTTTTTTGGATTTTTGCATACGCTGCTTTCTTTTGGATTTTTTATAATATTTATCTTAAATGATATTTTGATAGACGGGTTTCATGTATGTGGTGCTCTGGTTTTTAGATATTTATAATACAGACTGCTGACAGTTCACTGATCTTTCGGCTATCTCCGAAAAGCAGTGTCCAGGCAAGCATTTTTTTTTCATTACAGTCCTTGTATTTCAATAAATAGCTGTGTAGGTCCTACTTTGTTGGAAAAAAATTAAAAAAGTGAGTTAAAAAAAAGATTATTAAAATTGTTCAAAAACCTTGCCCTCCGTAGTATCATTTCACCAAGGTAACTTTAAATTTTTTGGTTATGTCTCACAGGAAAGCACCTGTGGTGGTTATTTTGGTTTACGTGCAATACAGAGGAGTTTGAGGTTGTATTTTAAAAAACCATGGAGTATACAAATGGGGAATGCAGAAATTGGGTCTTTAAAATTTTACCAGGGTTTTTAAAACATTATATCTGTGGTCAATATATATTCAAGTTGGGGTTTAAGGATTTAAAGTGGGAAGGAGGGTATTTACTGTGCAATGGTGTTTGCAAGGTACTACTTGGGTGGGTGTGTTATGTTTTGTTTTTTTTGGGAAATACTGCAGGTGAGGGTTATGTTTGCTTGCGCATCGCACATATCTAAAACTTTTTAATTACAGAGGGGGTGGTTTATCATCTTACTAAAGTAGTTAGCATTTTTTTGTTTGGGGGGCATAGGGAGATTTTTTTTGGGGGGGAAGGGGTTGAAATTCTAATAGCTATGGAGATACCTTTATTTTTTCGAAATCGTCGTACAACACAGAAAAAAATCTTAGTATAATAGCTAACAATCGTGTTAATTTTTCTTGCAGAAAGTTACCTAGGCAGACCTACCAGCGACACAGCCAGGCCAGCGAGTGGCAAATATGTCGTCTGCTGGGAGCCCTCCCTCACATTTTTTTTTTGTGATAACTTTTTTGTACACATAACCCTATATGCATTAATTCTTGTTTAACAGGAAGCTGGACACGGACGGGGTGGAGAAAGACCCGGAGCGGGCTCGCAGAGTGTAAGTTTCATCACAGACATCACAGTACACCCAACACATAAGCCTACATCCAAGCACATAATGTTTCTTGTTTTTTTTATAGTCTTTCGATTCTAGGGCTAGGGAACGTAGAGTTCCTCAAAGCGCCTCCCAGGGTTGTCGGCGTGAGCGTTGGGGCGGTCACCAGAGAGTAAATTTTTAAATTTTTTTTTTTTTTGTATTTTTCAACTTCATGTGGTTGATTTGAGTGTAATGTTTTTTTTCGTTGTCTTTTTTAACAGACTTCACAGCATGCTCCTGACTCTGACGGTGATGACCCCGGAATAAACATCGACCTCCTTATTGATGATGTCCGAGAATCAGAGCCGCTGTGGAACATGGGGGACCGCCGCCACGCAGATGTTGTAGTGACACATCAGCTCTGGGAGGAAGTCTGCCGCTAAGTTGTAGAAGATTGGGAGGACCTTGATGCTCGGGCCCAGAATCTAGTGCATAAGTCTTCACAGTTCAGTAAGTTATATTGCAGGATGTAATGTGTTGTATACTAACCAATTTGTGCTTTCACTTTGCAGGGGACAGAGTTATCAGGTGGTGGCGGTCACTCAGGGATCGCTTCAAGAGGGAGTTCAACAAAGAAATGCAGGACCCGAGTGGATCGGGAGGACGCAGATCAAAGTACAAATATGCAAGAGCCCTGTCGTTCCTCCAGTCGACTATGGAGAGCAGAAGGTAAATATTCCCCACCCCATTTACTATGTAAAAATGTTTATATGTGTAACCTTTTTTTGGGGTTTCAGCCAGGGCCAAGCAATAGCAATATATTAATTACATTTTTTTTTTCTTTGTACCACAGCACCGTCTGCAGCACTCGGGAGCCTACAGAGTTGAACCCTTCTGGAGCGATCCCACAGGAGTCTGCCACAGGGGTCCACTTTGACAGACCCGACCCATCTGCACCTTCCCTGCCTTCCCTCACATCTGGTCCCTCGGTCCTGTCCACCAGCGCTGGAGAATCTTGGCAGACTTCGTTACATGAAGATGCTAGTGACGAGGTAGCTTTTCCTTTACCCCATCCCTCTGACACTGCTGCCACCTATAGAACACCTTTGGGTTCTGGGCAGCAGCACCAGAGGGGTCAGGAAAGGAACTATGCGCCCAAGTTCTTGCATCTAAAAGCATCCTTCCAGAACTCTCTAAAACTGTTGTCAGAGCAAATGAGTGCTGTATTCAACCTCCTGAACAACAGTATGCTCAAATTGAGCACGCGTCTAGATAGGATGCATTTAGATGCAAATAAATAGCCCAACCATTCTTTTTTCCAGGCAGTAGTCGAGCGCCTAGACAAGCTATCTCCTGACCAGCAGATGCATGTAATGCAAGCC
>VIAB01024178.1:0-14917 GCA_009801035.1 Oophaga pumilio | reverse complement strand
TTATTTGAGTGTTCCCTTTATTTTTTTGAGCAGTGTATATTTACATTGCCCCAGCATAATTGGCACTTTAGGAGAGATAATAATTAGGCTTTTGTATTTTTTTTTTACTTTCGTGTTTTTGAAAATGTAGAAAAAAATGAATCAATAATTAGATCAAAGGGAACGTCTTCCTGATATTGAAATAAAGCACTGACGGATAATAGATTTAGTTCTTTGGAAATCTTTAGTTCTTTAGCCTCTTTATCTTCCATGCGTGCATGTCGTCCTACTTTTTGTAATTACCTCTAGAAAAGTATTTTCTGTGAGCTACTGGAAATGGAGATTGGGAAAGAATAAAGACATTACATCAAAGTCCTGACTTTTATTGCTTTTATTAATTTCTGTGCAGAGTAATGTAAAAAAAAAATCCTACGCAATCATTAGTTTTAAACTAATGAAAAAAGAGAAGCATAAAAGCTATCTTTTCTTTACTCTTCTGTTTTGTATTTATGGATTATGTCAATTCCAGCACAAGTTAACAAAAAGGTCTTTTGATTATTACCTTTTTAAGAAATAAAATAATAATAATGAAAAACCCAGTTTGAAGCCCAGGATCCACTTGCCTTTAGACTGAGTATCCGTTTGCCATAGATGTTCGCACAAAAGGCCCGTAGAGCCCCATAACAATTAGCAATACAACTTACCCGCTTATGAAAACAAGACCCTGATGCAACAAGTCTGTCTACACTGAGAAAGCCTCAATGTGCCACACAATTAATCCCACAAGCTGTAGTCTACCATAACCACAGATGTCCTAAGATCCACTGGTGACTTGGAACCATACCCAAATAACTTGGCACTTTAAACTGCTTAAAGAGTTTCACCAAAAATACCCACATAAACCAAGTCAAGCATCGTCCTGAGGGTGCTGATGAAATGGGGGGAGTAATGTCAGGATTCAGGTCCAGAATCTGCACTCTTAGTAAAGGGCAATTGCAGAACACAACAGCAGCATCCAGTGATAAGAAGTGGAATTGCAGCACAGAAATTAATATAAACAATAGCAGACACTAGTGGTCACACTGTAGAAGGACAACAGGAATCCTGCCACGTATACAGCTCTCTTTGTGTCTCCTATGTGACTTGCATATAGCAGTCTCGGTGTCCCCTATGTGAAGTGTATACAGCAGTCTTAGTGTCCCTTAGGTGATGTACATAGAGCAGTCAACAAGAATCAAACATTTGACTCATGGCTGCTAGTAAGGCCTCCAGATCATTAAGTCGGTCATTGTGAGTTTCAATAAGGGGGCTAGCAGAGGCTAAAGCTTTATGTGTCAGTAGCATAATGATGCACAATACTTTTGATCTGTGAGTATGGAAGTGTGTAGGGTGAGCACCAAAGTACAATTTGCAATGGTTGATGAATCCACGTAATTTGTCACAGTCTCCACCAAACCTGAAAGGTGGGAGTGGAGGGGCTGATATTATATATTGATTTTGTAATTGAAGGATCTGCTCAGACTGCTGTGCATTCTTATTGCTTAGAACTTATACAATATTCTGCACATCCTGTGTAGCTTGTCCAAAAATTTGCACATTGTGGCATGTCTGAGTTTCAAATGCTGTGTATTTTGGTTTTAGTGTACATGTCTACATATCTACATAGATGTTGGTAAGCAAACCGTTCATCTGAGTTACACGCATCTCCAACTTTCCTCCCTTGCGGCTTCCATGATGATGGGCTTGAGTATCCTGTTACGATACTGATGTAGCACTGCTGGAATCCAGTGGCCGATGCAGCACTAGCAGAAACAGCAAGCGGTTATAGCAGACCTTGGAAATAGCATAGGAACTGTAGGAAACAAACCAGAGATAAGTGAGAACAGTCTGGGTAAGACAATTTAGGATCTGGAGACTGGAACTAGACAAACGGCTAGACACAATACTCAAGCAATGAGTGAGAGATCCATGTGGCTTTAAGTAGGCCCAAACAGGAAATAAGATGGATTCCACAGGTTCAGAATCTGCCATTTTAGTAAAGGGAAATTGTAGAACACAACAACAGCCTCCAGTGGTAAGGAGAGGGATTGCAGCATAGTTATTAAAGTGAACAATAGCACTCACTAGTGGTCACACTGTAGAAGGACAACAGGAATCCCACCATGTATACAGCTCTTTTTGTGTCTCCTGTGTGACTTGCATATGGCAGTCTCGGTGTCTCCTATGTGAAGTGTATACAGCAGTCTTGGTGTCTCTTAGGTGATGTACATAGAGCAGTCTCAGTGTCTCCTATGTGATGTATATACCGCAGAACTCCCACTGCTTGAGTTCTATAAATGTAATGTGAGCAGTGATGAATTTCCCACTGTGAAGAGACCTTCAGTGTAATATACATCTGTGTTCGGTACCATTTACTGCTGTGAGTTCTTTATAAGACATCATCGAAAAGAGTCACCTGTGCTCCATAACAATGCAAACCTGAAAAAGCAGTAATGAGTCGCAACATCATCCATAACACCTAACATCACAGCGGCACCAAAGAGAAGCAGTTTCAGTCGTCACATTAGGGGTGAGTTATTAAATATTTGACCAAATAGAGCAGGGTAATTTTCAAGTTGATAATTTTGTATGGCCCCGAAGGATTGTATAGATATACAGTATATATGGCCCTTGGCATATTTGACCCCTGCTTTAGAGTCTGCAAGTGTAGCTTTTAAGCCGGTAAGATCCAGTGAGTCGCCTGTATGTATGCAATTTGCATGCACTACATACGGTCACATGCCGACTGGTCTAGTCGACCTCACTCAGTACAAGTAAGCTGGATGTGGCCAGAAGTATACAAATCGCATACTTGCAGTCATATGACCACCCGCTCCCGGCGTCGGCACTGACGAATCCTGACAGTGCACACTGTGCGCCGTGAGGGTTCACAAGTCTGCAGTCAAATAGAGTGACTGCAGACGTGATTCCCAAGCCTGGACAATCCATTTCAGCTCATCAAGATAAACCTATGATTCCAGATAGTTAATCTATATATTATTCTACAAACAACTCTCCCCAACTCCAAAGATAGCAATCAGAATAAATCCCCGAATCAGCGCCTTATCTCCATGAATCTAGTATGTGGTATTCCTATTAATGTTGTATTATTGGGTTTTTCTGACTGCCATGAGCGAATTGATAGAATTTTGTTTGAAGAAAGCAATCACCTGCACGTCTTCTAAGAACCAATTGTAAGGATGTCCACACATACAGCACCTTTATATTTCTTATGATCCACCATACAAACTATTACACATAAATACTTTCAACTTTTTTTGCAGACCTCACAAGTACAATATCGACTTTTGATGTACATTAGCAGAGACTGTACCTGGACTCAATAAAGGATATTACAGCTCGTGAGGACTTCCATTTCTAATTGAAAACTCAATTATCACTTCCAGCTACCCCACCACCCTATTTCCTTTGCAACATTCAGGCCCCATAGCAGGTGTCAAAACAAACCATATAATTTAATTGTGAGACATTGTGCGGCATGTGTCAGCAGCTTCCATATATCCTGGTCACAATGTGACACCTGTGTTTTCTAAGTCTATTAACAACTTTGTCTTAACAAGGGGAAAAAACACATTATGTTCCATGTGAAGAATCTATGGCTCAGCTTAACCCTCCCTCCCCTACTTCTAGGAAGACAATAGGTAGTCAAGACTTATCACAGTGAAAGACCAAAGATAAGAACAATCATGGCAGCCTATAACATTGGGGTATTTGCAAAGCCAAATTAGAAAAATCGGGGCAGGACTTATAAGATGCTCGTCATTTGTCCAAACTCATGAATCAAAGGTTCCTAAGCATAGAAGAGCATAATGTAACAAAGGAGCATACCACAGAAATACACATATAAGAAAAAAGAGGTCAAGAGGTGGCCCGAAAGGCACTGTTAAATATTAGGTAGATAGTACAAGCAATAAACATTCCGGCACTGCCGCCGGCACTCGGACAGGAGCGCTCAACTGCATAGAAATACATGCAGCCGCACACTCCGGTCCCGAGTGCCGGCGGCAGTGCCGGGTATCGAGGCGAGAGACTTGCATTGCACTCGCAAGTGTGACCCCGGCCTAATGGTAATACTCCAGAACAGTTGTCTCTACCATGTGAATGTCCAGTTGTTAAAACCACAAGTCCCAGCATGCACTTAAAGCTATTTTTTGCAATAGTTGGAAGATCACATTTCCAAACATAGTAACATGGTGGCTCAGTGGTTATCACTGTAGCTTTCAATCTCTAAGGTCCTTGAATCATATCCCACCAAGTACAACATCTACAAGGAGTTTGCACATTCTCTGTGGAATTCCTCTGGTTTCCTCCCACACTCCAAAGACATACTGATCGGGAATTTAGATTGTGAGCCCCGATGGGGACATAGATCATAGAATCATAGAATGCTAATGTGTGACCCCGCACCACAATTGTGGGTTACCAGGGCTATGGGGTACTCGGCACCGAGCCTGTGGATTTCTATAGGGAATGTCACTGGTAGCTGTGGCTCGGTCCGTGTCCCTGGCGGTCAGGCGGTATTGGGGATATTTACAGGGGATTTGATAAGAATAAGTTCGTGACGCCACCTGTAGATTTCTGATCACTAAGACCAGCGCTGCGGGGTAGTACTCCGAGGGGATGGTATAGCAGCCAGGTGTTGGGTCCCCTACAGGTGGGACTGATCCCTCTGAGTCTATGGTGTTTGTGCAGGGTGCAGGCAAATGAAACAGTCTCAAACAAGTGGTTCTCTTTCCATACCTTTTACTTGTCAGATGTTTAGGCAGGTCCCGGGAGCTGGTCGGGGTGGATGGAGGATGCGCTTTGAGATAACGGCTGAGCAGGTTAGAGGCCTCCTTTACTTCCAATTATAGATGAGTCCAACTTGCCTGAAGCTAAGTTAACTCTGATAACTCCAGCTAACTCCTTAGCTGTACTGCCCGGTCAGCGTTGTGGCGGAGCCTTCCAGTCTCTGCTTTGCAGATGTTGAAAGAGCTGGGTTCTTACTGTTGCTCGCGCTTAGCTCAAAGTTCCCACTCTCCCTGACTCCAGTTACGTACCGACACTCTAAGGGCTTGTCCCTGCGACTTATAGTCCAGCGAACCTCTGGTTGTTTCGTTACTATGCATAAAGCGGTAGCAACACTTCGGTCCCCAGTGACCGGCTAATAGTGCAGATAATCCAATATCTAAGGCACTTCTCTAACTTCTTCCACTGCGCCCTTCGCCCTGCTCGCGCTCTTAACATAAGCACTCCAATTCAGGTGGTCAAAGTCAAGTCCTTCTTTAAAGCTATCTTCCTTCGAGCTCACTGAGCAGCTCTCAGTATTCTCCTAGTTCAGGAATCTCTGTCGACTGAACTTCACTGTCCTTGGACAGGCGGCTGAAGTCACTGCTGCTGAACTCCTCTCTTTCAAAACTTCTTTCTTTGCTCCTCAGCTTCTGACTAGGCTGGGAATGATATAAAGTCATTCGTTACTAGACTCCACTTCTTTGAACTGACAGGAACTAATCTTCTGCTCACTCAGAGCTCTGACAGGAATCCTCACTGTCTGGGAAGAACTAGTCCTGAATGCAACTCCTCACTGTCTGACGACAGGAAACTGACTGATGACTCACTGACTTACTCCAGACTGTCACCTCCCTATATATACCCTGTGGGTGTGTCTAAGGTGTGATGGAGTGAATGGATATCAAGCATTAAACCATTACCTCTCCACGCATCCTCCAGGATAATGTGTGCCTTACATACCAGGGCTACACATTAAAGTTGGAAGGGACCTCCAGGCTCATCATGTCCAACCCCCTGCTCAATGCAGGATTCAATAAACCATCTCAGACAGATGTCTGTCTAGCCTCTTTTTGAAGACTTCCATTGAAGGAGAACTCACCACCTCTCGTGGCAGCCTGTTCCACTCATTGATCATTGATGATGCCTGTGGAATTAATGGCACTATATAATGTGAGCATAATAATAGAGATAAGTAAGGATGAGTGGACCCATGGAAGTTCAGGTTCTGGTACCCGCCCAGAACTTTATTCCAAAGTTCGGTTTGAGTACGAGAACTGCATCTGAACTTGAACCAGAACCCAAATTTTTTAGCCAATTTTAGCCTAATTTTCTCTCTTTATCGTCACATTCAGCGAATTTCCACCGTAACTTCAAAGATTGCTACAAACTTTCACGTAAAGTCTGTGTTTGGCGTTTAACACACACAGTAACTGTCCAGTACGAACACCGAACTTGTAAGTTCAGGTTCGCCCATCTCTAGAGAAAAGTGAATCAATTCACGGTCTAGCAAACAAGTCAGTATTCTGTGGCATCTGATCGGGAGCCCTGCGGACCACCCCCTACCTGATGGCATCCGCGTCTACGGTTTCCTTGTAGACTGCTATGTATTTCAGTTCAGCCCAATTTACTGATCTCTGAACAGCGCATTGACAGGACTGGAGGTTTGCAGAAAGAAATGCCCAGAGGATCTTAGCCACCCTCATTCTTGTGTCACATGCAAAGATTTGTAAACCCTTTAATTGAGCACAAAAAAAACTGTTATTGTATATTAGGGTTCCTATAACACTACTATAGGTAGTTGAAAGCAAACAGACCCTTTAATGTCTGACATTTTTAAAGGGGTTATCCATATTAGAAAACACAACTTAATATACTCCACCCTGTTAGAACATTTTAGCTTAATATTGGGGGAGTCATTTTACAGGACCCTCACCTCTTGGCATGTATCAAGATGTGCTGAAATGAACATCTTCCGCCCTGAATGACTTGTTCTTTCTTCCATTGCACTGTCAAACTATTAATCTTAATTGGACACTGCGTAATGCTTCGTTTCTCCTGTGGTGGCATTGCAAGGAAATTGGGCACTTACTGCAAGGTTTCCACATCGTATTACAGAGATCGCTTGTGATCCCAGCAGGGGCACATATGTTGATCAGTTTATTAAGGGAACTGTCTAGCATTCTGTAGTCTGGGAATAAAAATAATAATTCCCTATAGGAGCCATTTTCAACTTCAAAATCAGATAAGAAACAAGCGATTGAACTAAACATATGATGGAATAGAATTTGTAATTAGAGATGGGCGGACACCTGGATGTTCGGGTCCGACGGGTTTGGCTGAACAGTTACAAAAAGTTCGAGTTCAGGTACCAGAACAGTACCTGGACCCAAACCCAAACCCCATTCACTTGAATGACAGCGCGGCAAACACCGCTTCTGATCGGCGGTGAAATCATCCCCGCCAGTCAGAGAGCCGCGGTTCCCACTCTGTCAAAAGACAGCATGAGCGCTCAGCTGTGATCAGAGGTATAAAGTTTACCTCCGATCATTGATGTCAGCTGATGGGACTACTCCTCCCATCTAGAGATGAGTGAATATTTCAATGTTCGGTTCAGATTACATTCGCCGAATATGCAATATTCGGCGATTAATTCGTCGAATATTCGCCGAACATAATCAAACGCCATTCACCTCAATGGGAGGCAAAAACAAACACATGGACAACACCTTATAATGGCCCCAAATGCTGCCAAAACACATCAAATGAGGGACAGACACCAGGAAAGTGGCCTCAATTCATCCACAGTACAGATTTTAGCATGGCACTGCAGCAATCAGCCAGGCATGAGGTATCGGGTCTGGGACAGTATTTGTAGCTTTCAATTGAACGTCACAGTAAGACGATGTGGGTGAGGGATCAGTGTAGGGCTCCTTTGCTGGGGGCCTTGATACCATATGCAACAACTCTACCTGCTTTCATGCTGAGCCACACTCAGGTGGCACAAATATCAGTTTTCTAGACTATCATTGTCAGAAAAATTTAAGGATAGTAACACGGGTAGATGAGTCCAAGGATGTGGAGGCCTGACGGTCTCGGAGTCCTACTGCGACAGGCAACATGCATGAAGGAGACACAACCAGGAGTCTACACATTTACAAAAATTAGTGGCAGACACCAACAAAGTGTCATCAATTGCAATAAAGTAGAATTAGTATAGCGGGGACCGACACCTCTTCCACCACAGCCAACCCAGCAGATAGAGACTGTAACGGGCAAGGTGGTGGAATCACTGTTCAGTATCCATCTGAAAGCCTGGAAGGGACGCAACTAGGTGGCCTACCAAATCCCTACTTGGACAAGTGGTAGCAGGCAAAAACTGCGACCCAAGAAGGTACAAACAGGTGGCACCAGGTGCTACTCCATGGCTGACCTACAGAATGTAGCAGCTGACCCCTACAGCGGGTAAGCTGCTAAGGCCCAAAGGAGGGATGAAAAAATGCAGGCAGGCACTGTAGAGACTCTGGAACTACAGTGTTATGTTTAGGTAGCTGAGGAGAAAAAGCAAAATGGTAATACACCAGAGAGGCTGGAACCTATTGGATTGCAGTAACCTGAACTAACCACACAACTAGAGGTAGCCGTGGAGCGTTCCTACGTTGATCCTAGATGCCTCGTCACAGCCTGAGAGATAACTATACCTAAAGGCAGAAAGATGAAAGCTATCTGTCCCGTAGCAGATCCCCAAAGAAAATAGGAAGCCCCCAAACATATAATGGCGGTTAGACAAGAAGATAGCACGGACACAGACAGAAAATAGAATGAGCAAACGTTGGGGCCCAATATGTCTAGACAGAAAAGTACAGGAAAGAATTCTGACTGCAATCCAAAAAAAACCCTAAAAAATACCAGCACTTCTGATTGCCAAAAAAACCTGAGATCACACGATCTCTACCACCTAAATCAGATCTCTGGTGTAACAAAACAAAGCCGCAGCCACTGAAAAAACAGGAAAAAGCAAATGAACAAATAACAGTGGCTACAGATAAATTGAGAGGAGCACAGGCTCCAGGAGGGGACCCGGCTGACCTCCACAAAAGTGCAGAAAACTATGAAAAAAGCAAGCACAAAAATAAAAGCAGAAAATATCTTATCTGAAAGCAGCAGGTGCAGGCAAGACTCCAGCAACTTCCAAATGAACTAGGAACCACAATTGAGACAAGAACATTTGATCACCGGCGACCATCATGGGAGGAAACCTCCCTTATATCAGTCCAGTCAGTGATCCCAGATTACCATTCCTCGCTGAAAGGTTCAGTACTGTCTGTAACCACCAGAGGGAGCCTCTGCTCAGAAACCATCTCTAGCACATTCACAACACTACGGGTGCAGATTGATCCGGCTGAGGAACAGAAAAGCACTGGCAGGTGCAGGCTGGACCAGGTGTTAGACAGATGGGCGCTAGCAGGTGCGATCTGGATCGGTTGATGGACAGAAGAGCACAGACAGGTACGAGCAGACGGGCACAGACAGGTAAGAGCAGACGGATACAGGGTAGACAAGCAGACAGACGGACCTGAGGAACCTGACAACTAACAAGTATGCAAGGCAAACTAACAACCTAGCTCAGGCATCTTCATATTGGAGGAGAAGCCTTAAATAGAAGGTGTTGCCCAGCTATAGGTTGGGGATATCTTAGGTTGATACAGGCGGTCCTTTTAAGGGCCTGTGCACACGTTGTGGATTTGTCTGTGGATTTTTCCGCACAGAATCCGCACCTCTTGTCAGAAAACGCAGGTGCGGTTTTGACGTTGGTTTTGTGCGGATTTGCCCTGTGGTTTTACACCTATAATGGAATAGGTGTAAGTAGGTCATTGGAAGACTTTAGTCAGGGTAGTTTCAGTGGAATGTTGTGGTCTGAAGTCAGATTGTAAACAGTCAAAGAGGGAGCAAGAAGAGAGGTGGGAGTACAGTTCAAAATGAATATGTTGCTCCAGTAGTTTGGTGGCATAGGGGAGAAATGATATGGGCGATAGGTAGACACAGAGGACGGGTCAAGGGTGGGTTTTTTGAGGATGGATGTGATCGAGGCATGTTTCAATCAGGGTGGAAGACACCAGGTGTTAGTGACAGGTTGAAGAGGTGGATTATGCTTGTCATGAAGACTGTGGTAAAATTTGGAATGAGGTGGGACGTTATTGTGTCAAGTTCACAGGTGGTGAGGCAAAGTATTCAGCTGAGATGAGAGGAGACGGAGGGGAAACTGGTGGACGCAGGAAAGAATTGAAAGTACTGAATAGCTGTTTAGGGTTGTGAGACAGGTATGATATGAGGGATGAGAAGTCGGTTTGTTTTGCTGCAGTCAGAATTTGCGCATCATTTTTACAACTTCTGTTACTGGATGGGCAACTCCGCTCCCTTTCTTTGGCAGCCGTACAATGATATACTTTGTAGATGAGGGCCATAAAGAACATGTGCTCTAGTAGATGGCAAGCGCTGCATCAAATGGCCTCTGCTTCTCTTCCTCCACCTTAACATCACACACAGTACATTCCTCAGTGGTGGCATCCCAATTAACCTTTTTTTTCCCCACATTACAATTCTCCAAGCGTCCAACTGACTGTGGGGAACCACAGATGAGCCATTCTGCAGAGCTGTTCACACATTCTATTCCATTGGTATCAGAGGTCTGCTCTAAAGATTCAGAGTCAAGAGGAGGGAATCATCTGCACCGATGGCCAAATTTTAGATCTATGGTTGGATGAAGTTTTGTCCGAGCATATACCAAACCCTCTTCAACAGATGTTAACCTCGTTGGGTGAAGGTAATCCATTTGTGATGAGACTCAGATATTTGAGGTGCCCGCGGACTGTACTGTGCTGTCAAGGTAAGAAGAGGAGGAGGGTGACTCTCTGGGTGAGGAGTGGGAGAACAGAGAGAATGACAATGAGGTAGTAGATCACACTAGGCCTAAACCGAGAGACATGCAGCTGAGTAGCTCAGCAGAGGAGGAGGAAGATGAGGAGGATACGTAGACATAGAGGTATGCAACTACGGCAACTAATGCATCCTGAGGCCCAACTCCTTCAGTGGACAGCAGCGTTTGTGGTTCTACAGTTGCCTAGCTTGGGTCTTTTTTTCAGATTGGCAAAAATCGAAAAAATCATGTTGTCAACTTTTTTAAAAGCAACCTACTAGAGTAAAAAAATAAATCATTTCAGTTATACATGCATGACCTGCCACATGCGTGATCATTGTGCTAAGAACCTCCACTTGTTTACCCCCTACTGTTGGGTTGATTGAGAGCCTGTCAGCTGATACAGAATTGGACATGCCTGCTGTTTTTGACTGATCTTAGATACCACGCACACTCCTATATTTCTCAATCCACCGTAACATCCCCGCCTGCACCTCTCTCACAGTCCAGTAGCTTCTCTGTTCATCCTACTCTACCCTGTGTCGGCACGGCAGCAAACCCTTGTTTGTGCAGTTGTGCTCACATGAAATATTCTTCACTCCTACACATGGCACAGTTTACAGTTTGAATTTCACCATGTTCAGTCTACCAATAATAATAAACTTTATTTATGTATCACAAACACATTATGCATAGTTTTACGAGTCAACAGTTCATCTAAAACAGTCAAAATTTACCAAGTTTAAGATAACAATTCTAGCAAAAATAATGATGACCCTGTTCTTCAGAGCTTACAATCTACAATGATGTGGGGGTGACACCAATTACAGGTGCTTATTTACAATGATGGTACAACCATCTTGAGGAAATGGGTGGTAGATAAAGGCTGCATGAGCCTTTTGGATACGGTTGAGTAGGACTTTGATTAGGGAAAGTGATAGGCCGCCCGAAACACATCTGTTTTTGGGAGCACCTAAAAATGCGGATACGTCAAAAGTAAAAGAAAAGTCAAAGATGCTATAGGATTTTATAAGGCAACTGTTAGGTGGATTCATAACTGGCTTAGTAATCGGACCCAAAGAGTGGTCGTAAATGGCTGCACATCCAGTTGGAAGAATGTCTCAAGTGGGGTACCACAAGGCTCTGTTTTGGGCCCTGTATTGTTCAACATCTTTATCAATGATTTACATGAAGGAATTGAGGGTAAACTGATCAAATTTGCTGATGACACAAAGCTAGGAGGGGTAGCTAATGCTAGAGAAGAGAGAGAGAGGATTCAAAAAGATATAAATAAACTGGAGCAGTGGGCAGCAACTAACAGAATGGATTTTAAAAGGGAAAAATGCAAAGTACTACATCTGGGCAATAAAAATAAAAAAAGCATATACAAAATGGGAGGAATAGGGCTAAGTAACAGCAGATGTGAAAAAGACTTGGGTATACTAATTGATCACAGACTGAACATAAGTCAACAGTGTGATGCAGCAGCAAAAAAGGCAAATGCAATTCTAGGATGTATCAACAGAAGCATACAGTCAAGATCACGTGAGGTCATTATTGCCCTCTGCTCCTCTTTGGTCAGACCTCATCTGGAATACTGTGTCCAGTTTTGGGCACCACATTTTAAAAAAGACATCAACAAACTGGAGCAAGTTCAGAGAAGAGCCACCAGAATGGTGACCGGTCTGCAAACCATGTCCTATGAGGAACGGTTGCAGGATTTGGGAATGTTTAGCTTGCAAAAAAGAAGACTGAGAGGAGACTTAATAGCTGTCTACAAATATCTCAAGGGCTGTCACATTGTAGAAGGATCATCTTTGTTCTCATTTGCACAAGGAAAGACTAGAAGCAATGGGATGAAACTGAATGGGAGGAGACACAGATTAGATATTAGAAAAAACTTTTTGACAGTTAGGGTGATCAATGAGTGGAACAGGCTGCCACAAGAGGTGGTGAGTTCTCCTTTAATGGAAGTCTTCAAACAGAGGCTGGACAGACATCTGTCTGGGATGATTTAGAGAATCCTGCTTTGAGCAGGGGGTTGGACCAGATGGCCCAGGAGGTCCCTTCCAACTCTACCATTCTATGATTCTATGATTCTATGTCTAAGTTGTGGTTATACTCCTAGTTCCATGGGGGACAAAAGGTAAGAGGTGAGGAGATTGAACTGAACTGAATAGATACATATCTTCAGGCATTTTGAATCACATCAGGATCCTACCCCTCCACAGAAATATAGACTTCAGTCTAAGAGAGAATTCACATTAGGCTCCCATAGAGATGTAGACTTCAGTCTAAGAGAGTATTGGCATCAGGTCCTGGCAATGAGAATCGCCTTATCGTGGCAGCCAGGAACACGTGAATTGACCAATTTATGCGCTCAGCATTCTCAATTTTTCATATTTCTAGTGCAGTAATGCAATTAAATTTTCATATTTCATGTTTGCATGCTATAGCGCTACAGTGTACTACTTTATTTGTTTGATTGTATATGAGTTCGCGACTCTGGGTAAGCACCTGTTCAGACCTAGTTTATGTTTGGATGTGACGGGCAGTCTTTTGATAAGCAAGGTGTAACTAGACACCAAGTCTTGGAATCCCCAGGTCTTGCGGAACAAATCTCTGCATCTAATACTTCCTCCAGTGCTTCTGCCTCCTTCACCTTCTTTAGGACCTCCTCCTGTGCCCTCAACCTCTGCCTTAATGAAACAGATGTTACAACGCTGCATAGAGAATTCTCTCCACCTCTGTACTGCGCAGCCATGGCTCATTGCAATCAGGCAGTGTTTAAATTATTATGCCTTTGAGGTCGCAGTTATACAGAACAGTTGTGGACAGCGATCCATGCCAAGGTTGAGTAATGGCTGCCTACACTCAACCTGGAGGCAGGGAAGGTCATGTGCGATAACTGTGCAAACCTGGTGGCGGCCATACGGTGGGCCATCCTTACACACGTGCCTTGCATGGCTCGCATCCTCAACCTGATGGTACAGCAATTCCTACACCACTGTCCCAGCATGGATGCGCTTCTGTAGAAAACACTGTTGTCTGTTCACTTTCACCATTCCACTTAAGTTGGTATAGAGATCTTTCGGGCTATTGGTTAACCGATTGATATGCAAAGTGACCACACCATGGAATTCAACTCTGAACATGTTGCAGCGACTGTGACAGTAGCGCTGAGATCTGCTGCAGTATGACATTTTGCATAGTCTGGCACATCGCAGTACGGACATGGTGCAATTCACACTTGCGGAGCGGATACAGAAGAAGGACCTCTGCACCCTTCTGCATGTTTTCAAAATGGCTGTTAAGATGGTCAGCAGTGAGGATGCCATTATCAGCCTCACTATTGCTGTCATCTAAATGCTGGACCACACTTTAGATAGTCTGGGTGAGGAGGTGGTGGTGGTCCTGGGGGAAGACGAGGATGCCTCTAGGGCTAACAATATCTCTAAGTTCAGGTCTGTTGTCTCACAGGCGGTTGCCATGGACGGAACAAATTGAGGAGGAACAAATGGAGAAGGACCATGAAAAGGACGAGAAGGAAGAGGTGATGGACGCACACCAGTTAGGAGATGAAGAGGATAATGATTCCCTCTCTGTTGTCCATGGTTGACACAAGGGGATGGAGGAAGAAAGCTTGAGTGTTATCACTCCACCAGCACACTGTGGAGTTGGACCTCATGAAAGAGACTGACCCATGTGCACCTTCTTGCAGCACTATCTGCAACATGATTATTACCCATATAGTTATGATTCAAAATAGTGTTGACTTCTTTGTGTCAGTGTGTTATATCCATGATGCCGTTGCCCCGGGCCCCGTCACATGCACGGGCCCACTGGGAGACATGGCCACTTACGTCTTGAGGCCGTGTCTGAGGTGCAGGGAGAGCAGCACATTGAGCACAATACCAGCTCCCCTGTCTGACAGACTGCACAGTGGCCAGTTGCAGAGCCGGAGTCTCAGCCCTGCAGTGTGCGGTTTTCTCTCCCCAGAAGCTCCTTCCTGGCCGCAGCAGCTGCAGTTACTTTCTGTGCAGACTCTGATGGGCTCAGGGACGCTGGGTCCTAGTGCCCTCCTCACATGGACACTTCCTGGTTCTGCCTCACTGTGCCTGCAAGCTTCAGCAGTAAGTGGGGATGGAACTGATTACATTTGTTTAGTTTGGACATCTCATGGTCACTGTGGGC
>VIAB01024177.1:15299-31104 GCA_009801035.1 Oophaga pumilio | reverse complement strand
ATATACAATAAGTATTTTTTGGCAGATGCCACAACGTTGATGAGAATTGCTAACAATCTAATACCGGGACAACCACACTGTTCAACAGAGCCAATCAGTGGATTCAAGGTTCAGATGTGCTGGATTTGGGTGGCTGGATTGTTGGCTTGGCTCTGCCTCCTTCTATATACAGTAGCATATGAAAGTATTCCACCCTCTTGGCTTTTTAACTATTTTGTTACATTACAGCCTGTGTTTAAACATTTTTTGCAATCTGATTTATGTATTATGCATAAACAATAAATATTCTAAGTTGGTGAAGTGAGAAAAATATAGGCATAAATTAAATCTATGGGATCAAATAACTAAAAATTGGCATGCGCATATGTATTCAACCCTTTTGCTGTGTGCAATCTAAGTATCACATGGTCTGTCAGTATATACACACCCACATCAAATGGAAAGAACATTGTACCACAACAATCCTCTCAAGGGCCACCCTCCAAAACTCTCAGCCCAGGCAAGAACGGCATTAATCAGAGAGGTAGCACAGATACCAAAGGTAACCCTGAAGTTCTGCAGAGTTCCCAAGCAGAGACTGAAGGATCTGTCCATATGGCCACAATAAGCCGTACACTCCACAGAGGTGGCCTTTATGGAAGAGTGGCCAGAAAAAACCCTTTACGTACACACATAAATTGTATGGCTCATTTTGAGTTTGCAAAAATACACTTGGGAGACTCCCCAAATGTATGGAAGAAGGTGCTGTGCTCAGATAAGACCAAAATTGAACTTTTTAGCCACCAAGGTAAACTCTATGTCTGGCGCTAAACAGCTATTTTATGTATTTCATTATATCTTATATGGTAGAGAAGCTTACCTGAGCTATTCATAGATAGAGCCCAATTGTATACAGAAGCCAAAATGTCTGATGTGTGAAGCTGTATGTGCAAATAAATGCAGAACTGACTAAAGAGGGCGCTGTCTGTGGGTTATCGGTGTCCTACTGGTAGGAAAACCTTGCAGTTATAGTTTAGTAAAAGGTTTAATTTCATCTCCCCATATTCTAGCAAAATATTCCTGTACATGTACAGAAGAGCTATATATTTTAAGAATTTCACACTCAAGTCCCCTTTTCTAACCCCTTCTGGGCGGAGAACCATATAAATCTCGGAACATCCGACACATTCTATTGGAAATCTTTAATCTCTCATTAAGTCATATTCTGTTCTACGGGAAAAGGCTGCCCGCTGCATTCTTGAAACATGAAATAACAGGTTTGTCCGAAAGTTTTATATTTTATAGAGTCATTAACAACAGCCTCGTGGCTCCAATTAGACCATGGTGTTGAAGTAAACGTTTGGATTTGGAAGGATTTTATTTGATTTTTCTTTAAATTAAGGGGGATGATAAAAAAAAATGTAATACACAAACTCTGGTTAACTATTTCTACTTTCTGCCACACAAGACAGAGCCAGAAAACAATACCTAGAAAAAGCATATAAGTAGCACATATCTGCCACAATTTTGTAGTACTATACAACTATTGTATGGAGAAAACCCGATTGCCAAGCATCGCTCAAGTTGGCTAGTCTCCCACAAGGTTTAATAGACAATTTTACAGCGTAGCTTTTGAATTTGAGAGGGGCAGATAAGGCAAATATCCAAGTGGCTGAAAATCTTGGGGTCCTAAATTTAAATATGGCAGGTCAAGCCCATTGAGTGGCCGCCTGCAGTCACCATTTTGGGGGGTACCTTCATACAGTTTTTTGCTTCCACTGAAGTCAATACTAGCTGTAGGAACCATATGCACCTCCCTGCCCCTAGTTATGGCTGATAGAATATTTTTTTGTCAATGTCAGTTTCAGAAACCCTATTGATTTACACTGGTGACAGTGAAATCTTTGTCATTGCGCTACAGCAGGGGTTGGCCACATGAGAGACTGTGACTGTTGTGGAGGTCCGAACCAATAAACTGAAATTAATTCTGCTAAATATTAATATTAATTTTAATTATTTATATTAATTGTATCACTTAATATTGAGTAGAATTAAGTATGCTGACATCTCCCTATATACTATATGAGCCCGCACACAGCCCCCTTTATACCATAAGAGCCCACACACAGCACCCTAGATACAGTATGAGACCCAATAGTCTTTTATATATAGTATGAGCCCTCACACAGCTCTCTAGATACAGTATGAGCCTCCACATAGCCTCCTATATACAGTATGAGTCCCATCATAGTCTCCTATATACAGCATGAGCACCCACATAGCCTATATACAATATGAGCCCTCAAATAGCCTCCAATATACAGTATGAGCCACCACATAGCCTCCGATATACAGTGTGAACCCCACATTGCCTCCTGTTTACAGGGTAAGCCACTATCCTGAGGATGTAGATAGGGGTGAAAGCTGGCGGCGGATAGACAGCAGATGGGGGAGGGCATGGTACAGCCCGTGAGCCACTGTTTCAGCCCTTTGGCTACTTCAGTCCATGGGGCAGGCTGGAACAGCTAAAGGGATGGATGTAGCCCGGGGGACGCAGATTGCTCAGGTGTGAAATAGAGGCTTTTTGGACTTCAATCTCTCACTTTTGTAGCTACAGACAGTTGGATTTCTCTTTTAGCTCTTTTTGATGATTGGCTGTAAAATTAACTTTGATGTCAATCATTTTAAAAAATGTTTCACATGACAATGAAAGTTCATAGACTGCTATTGTCAATATGCATTTATGAGCCGATAGGATTAATTTAGATCTGTTCCAAAACATTGAAATGCTCAAAACTGCTAATTGGTACCAAGCATTAAATATATACTAAACGCGAAACCATCTTTTTTTAAATTGGGACAAGCTGAATAGCCCATTTCACTGAGGCGAAATGATAGAGGAAGCAGTCACAATGTGATCTCTATGCTGGGGCTTCCCCAGCTTATCCTGCTTTTGGGACCTTCAACTACCAGATGTGATCCTTGGGTACACCTGAGAGCTATCAAGCAGTGATGCTACAGGATACATGAAGCATTACATGGAATAAATTGAAGTGAAGAGACTTTATGTATATGCATAGATGTGCTGTTCTTCCAGTGGTGACATAGTATAATTGATTAAAAATGTTGTTCACTACCAATCGCAGACTGGGAGTGAAATTCAGCCCTGGCATTTGAAAGCACATAGGCCTATGTTGTTCCTCCCCCTGATGCTCTGTTTCAACTGCACCCTGATAACGCTGACACTGCTAACAGCATAGCAGACAATGCAGCCCACGACTGGACCAGCCCATCTGGCATTTGCCAGAATTGCCAGATGGCCAGTCCAGCTATGTTCACTACTATCTTGATGACCTACCCTTAGGATAAATCATCCACACCAGATCGGTGGTGTTCAACACCAAGAACTTCCACTGATCAACTGTTTCCAGCTCAGTCAGTGGCTGGGTGTAAATAGTGTGCAGAACAAGCCACCACCGCTCTGTACACTGTTATGTGACCACTCCCCCAAGTACTACAGATTAGCTCCTATATATGCCACCTTGTTGGATTTAAAATTGTCCATGACTTTTATATTAATAGCCTATTGTTAGGATAGGTCATCAATATCAGATTGGTAGGAGTCCTGCAAGCTGGTCATGGTGGCGGTAAGTAAACAGTGTGTACACCACATTTCTGTAGTGTAATGTCTGTTTTCATGTATTGCAGCTCAGCTTTAATTCACATCCATAAAACGTGAGCTGCAGTACCTGATAGTGGCTACTATATAGTGTACATAGCTATAGTTAATTGTGGGGGGGTCATGGGTGTCACACTCCCCACATTTGACATTGACAGCTTATCCAAAAAATAGGCCATTAATATCTAAATCCTTGACAACCCCTTTTAGAACTCATTTATCAGACTTGTGTACTAACCTCATGGCATGACCTCCAAAGTTTCCTTAAATGTAAAATATAGCCTACAAAATATTTTCCACATGTCTTTAAACCCATGTACTTGTCTTTCCAGAATGTAGGAGCATAGTTAGGGGTTAATATATCACGATTCCAGGCTGCCATGTGCAACTCAACACTGGATGTGCCAGCGGCATAGACCTCAAGGTTGCGGAGCTGGAAAATAAAAATTGCCTCTGGCGTCTTGTTTCCCCTTTGCCATGTGATGAGATGCAACGCATTATCTTTGGTGGTTGGAATGTTCTGCGGTTATTCTGTGCATCTTGGAACCCTGAAATATTCCAGAGGGAGATGGAGGCTTAAATTTGCCCACCAAGTAGAAAGCTTTTATATGGGTAAAAGTGCTCCCCGCAATGCAAAGCCAAGGTTCAGTAATGTATTTTACTTATGTCTGCCATATTATTGCAGTACCACTTGATATCATACTAAAGAAAACAGCTTTCTTTCAGGACTCATCATCTCTTTAAGTGAAACTGTAAATGGTTAATAGACGTCCAGAACTAAGTGCTCAGCCAGGGTGCTCTGTGCATGCCAACCTGTGGCTCGGCATTACAATATCCAGACAGACACCGCTAGATGGATTGAAAACCTTGCTAGAGCATAATTAATTATAAGACATAAACCCCAATTAAATAGGCCTGCCGAGACTCAGCGATAATGCATGTTTGGTATTAAAAATTTGATGGCGTACATAATTTTTATAGCCAAGGCAAATGTTACAGGTTTATCCTTCTCTGCTAAGTTAAGTGTGGTTGCTTAGGCCTTTCATAATAAATCTGAGGCTGCGTAGGAGCGTTTTTCTTGGCTGGGAATGTGTGATATAACACAATTATCTGCCTGTGTTATATGTCATAGACATTGCTATAAGCTGGCTCTTTACACACAGATCTGTCCTATTTATTTGTGAGGGAATTCTAGCTAGTGAATAGACTTCTGGTGTCCTGTATGGTTTCTATCCAAGAAAATGAATTATTATGACTGGTTTTTCTTGTTTTTATACTTTTCACTTGTTTCTAGCATTGATTTGATTATTATCAAATGTCCATGCTATAGATCAGAGACATTTCATAACTAAGCGTAATGGAGAGGTCTCTTTATTCACTATTATATCATTAATGCCACAACGCTTTAGAGACATCATCATCACTGTCCCCATTGGGGCTCACAATCTAAATTCCCTATCAGTATGTATTTAAAGTGTTGGAAGAAACTGAAGAAACTGGCAAAAAATGGGGAGAACATACAAACTCCTTGCAGATGTTGTCCTTGATGGGATTTGAACCCAGAAACTCAGCGCTGCAAGGCTACAGTCCTAACCACTGAGTCACCATGCTGTCTGTGCACAATATCACCTTGCAATGGCCCTTATCAAAGGAATTTTTACATTTTAGCATAAATTGCTTTGAAAAAATACTACATTTTTGTCATTTTCACTTTTTTCCCGATCTCACAAAATAGTTGGAGCTGGGGCAGGTCAGGGGTGCGTGACATCACAGCTCATCTAATTCACAGCTCATCTAATTCATGTTGAATTATGCCGTCTCTTATGCCAGAAATCTTTCTCCAGTCAGGGACTGGAGTAATATTTGTGGTGAGGTGCATGGAGCCGCACACCACTGCTACAGAGGATAGGTTCTCTTAATGAATCAGAAGTGTCTGACTCCAACACTCCCACTCATCAAGACCAGTGAGAAAATCGTCAGTCTTTATAAAATGCTTTGAAAAGTCGCAACATTTTTGAGCAATGACTCTTGTAATTTTCACACCAATGGAGCTACAGTTGAAACCATAAGTTTACATAAACTATATAAAAAGACACATATGCATGTCTTTCTCACTGACCGAAAATCTGAATAAACCTTTCCTGTTTAAGGTCAATTAGGGTTATTACCATAATTATTAATATTTGCCAAAGTTCCAGCAAGTCCTGACATCTTCAACTTGTTATGATCTATTTGGACACAAAGTTTTGCAGCAACAAGAGAGCCTTAGGTTGGGGACCAGGGCTCTCTAGTCTCCAGCAGTGTACATCTGGCCTGTATGATAATAGAAAAGGAAAATCAATTAGTTATTTAGACGGGTATGATGAAATTATGTCGATATCACTTGAAATAAAGTGAATTTACAGTTTCTCTCCTGTTTTTAGATTTATATGACTCATATCTAGGGTATCAGTATCTAAAATGACATAATTCTACTATGAAGGGAGAGCAGCTTTCCTCTCCTACCATCTCCTGCTGTGTGAGTGATGGGTGATGTCCTGCATGCTGCTTCTACTTGATAATGTTTATATTGTTATTAAACACACGTTTTACATAAGCAGTGTATATTATGTGCAGATCCAATGTGCACAGCTAGTCTGTCATTCAGAAGTGGGCCATGACTGCTTAATACTAATTGAGGTATATAAGAGCAGAAATAGAGGGTGGAAGTCAGTCTGATCACATCACAGGTAGTGCTGGTAGCTGCAACGGAGGAACTGTTTGTGTCCACCAGGAGAACATTGCTGGAACAAAATAGACAGGTTGGAGAGTTGTTAATAAACAGGCCAAAATAACCAATGTCAACTGTGAAGCAAGACTATTGAGACCCACCAAAACCTAAAACCGAACGGTTCCATGAATAAAAGCAACACACAGATATGTATAAGAAAAAACTCTCTTTAACAGATATAGGGCAGTCACAGCATAAATGAAGAGATACATCTCAGAGGTAAGGCAATATTGTCCTGGTAACACTGGTAGGGAGCCGGACTCCCGGCGCAAGTCTGCGTACGTACAATAAAACAATATTGTAGTACGAGGGGCGTTCATTAAAGATTTCCCCTGACATACTTCCGATTGACTGAGAGCAATGAAACTTGGCATAGTTATTAGTCCTTCTCTACATAGGTGCCACCTAGAGACACACACTTCTCCCATCTCTTTAAGCAACTGTAAAAACCTCACTTGTAGAAGTCGACAGATTGCTCCAAAAGCCATGTTGTGACTTGGGAAATCAGAGTCTCATCTGGAAAATGCTTGCTCTTCAAAAATAACTTCATTGTTGGAAAGAGGTGGAAGTCCAATGGTGCGAGGTGGGGTGAATAAGGGGGATGCGGTAGAATTTCAAAGCCACAGGAGCATGCTTCCATTTGGGCAATATGTGAGTTGTGAACTGGTGCATTGTCTTGCAGAAGGTGGACACCTTTGGTGAGCATGCCACATCTCTTGATTTTGATGGCCTCCCGCAATTTCAGCAGCAGTGAAGCATAATATGCCCCAGTGATCATGGTACCCTTTGCTAGGAAATCCATCAATACTACTCCGTGCTGGTCCCAGAATACTGTGAACATGACCTTGCCTGCCGAGGGTTGGGCACGTGCCTTCTTTGGAGGTGGTGATTCATGATGCTTAAATTGCATCAACTGGACTTTAGTCTCAGGATCATAGTGATGGACCTAGCTTTCATTCTGTGTGATCAGTCTGTTGAAAAAGTCCTCCTGGTACCCATGGCACATCGCCAATAGATCCTGGGAGCATTCAACTCGTTTCTGCTTCTGGAAAGTGGATGGTGAGTTCATCAATAGCAGAGTGGGGTCGCCCTGGAATTGGAGCTGTTTGCACCGAAGTCCGACCACATTTGAATTGACGATGCTACTTCTTGACTACATCATATGATGGGGAATCATCACCATAAGCCTCTTTCATCTCATCGAATGTCTCCTTTGGTGTGCGGCGTTTCAAGTAAAGGAACTTGATGACTGCTCTTTATTCCACTGGGTCCATTATCAAACCCAGCGAGCGGATACCTTATGCATGTGAAGATGGTCTTGGAAAAATTTTTCCACAGACCCCGCACTTATCTTGACATTTTTGGCTAGGTGGTGAATGGTTATGCGGCGATTTTTGAAAATGGCGACCTCCACTTGCTGGATGGTGTGTTCATCAATAGCAGAGTGGGGTCACCCTGGAATTGGAGCTGTTTGCACCGAAGTCCGACCACATTTGAATTGACGATGCCAGTTCTTGACTACATCATATAATGGGGAATCATCACCATAAACTTCTTTCATCTCATCGAACGTCTCCTTTGGTGTGCGGCCTTTCAAGTAAAGGAACTTGATGACTGCTCTTTATTCCACTGGGTCCATTGTCAAACCTCACACCACTTCAGCATCTGTAAAATCTAGACCGCTATCAGTTCTGAGATTCAAATTGGCACGTAACCTATAGAGACAATTATCATTACACATGTGCCATTTCAGCATCCTGTGATAAACAGAAATGGGTCAGGGGAAATCTTTAATGAATGCCCCTCGTAAATTAACTGCCAAGGAGGAGTGAACTGTCTAAACTACACTTATCAACATTAAGGCTTGTTCAATGCCATCTTGCAAGCCAGAAAGGAAGACATTCAACTCGATTTCAGTGAGATGAACTCCATTGGGCAACATGAACTGGGAATTTTCTCCTTCAAGTTGCCAGTGCTTGACAAAAACGCTAGCTTTAAAACGTACAAAGTGGGACATTTGAGCTTTGTGTGCGCACCAAGAGTGCTCAAATGCTGCCGACTCCCTAGTGCCCTGCCATGTGACCCGAGGAATGACCTCTGACAACAGTAATTTAAGCTCTGTAAAGAAGTCATGAAACCTATCAATGCCAGACCACATCTTAGTGAGCACTGTGCAAAACGGAAAGAACATAGCTCATTCACGCCCATATAGAGGACTAAAATGACCAGAGAAGAGGAAACTTAAACGACCTGTGAAGATGCCTTTTTAGAAAACATCTAGGCCACGAAAACAGAGTCCTCTTCCACCTGGATGACTCTCTGCTCTTTGGGAATCTCAAATATGTAAGAGTGACCCAGTAACCATACCGTAGGTTTGGCACCACCCAAGAAGAGAAAAATGTTCATAAAGCAATAAATCTGGTCTGATTTACCTGGAAAAATAAGACAAACACCATCTACCAATAAGCTGAATTTCACAGTTAGGCAAAAAAGCAACTGCAGATTCTGTTGCAGCCTCGATCCTAAATAAGTGGGTACCAAATTTCTTGTGGGAGGGCAAGACCCAGGGACAGCAAGCACTTGCAAAGTGATTGAAACTGAAATCTCATCAGAGGGTATCCCTCTTCATGAGAGAAAAATGAATGACTGAGACGATGGAAAGTTAAGTAAGGGCAGATTGGACCAGGAATGGAAAAAAGAGGTACCCAAGAATCCCGGATTGGTCAGTCTTTGATCTTCAAATGCAGAAATACAGGCCCTCCATCAAAGAGGGTAACATCATTATGGCAAAGGCCCCCGATCCTGTTTTGAAAAGGAAACAACGCGAGGCCAAAGGCAGCCGAAAAAAGAGCAGACTTAAAAGGAGAGGAACAGAGGGCACCCCTGCATGAAAAGGATGTGCAAAAGCAAATGGGCAATGTGCATGTTTCTCGAATGTCGGAAAAAACTGTAGGAAGTCCTTGGCTGATTTTAGGTTTGATGCACAAGACGGTTGTCTGCTAAAAGTAAATGGAATAAACCAAAGAAACCAAAATGCACCCACCTCTTTATTGGGGTACAGGTCAAGCCACTGGGGTGCTTATGCTCCAGTTGCCTGGGAGGTTTTGTTGGTAATTTTGTTGAAGGGCGAGGGCACCTAACTGCTGCATTGGGGCCTCTGCAAGCAGAACCCTCATGTTTATGTTGCAGAGTCCATAGAAACGACACTGACATGCATTAAACAGCCAGCCCGAGCCGGGTCGGCGGACGGCCACTGAATCCATGTTGGCTGTGGAACCAGAAGCCGCTGAGGAAAAGGGGTTTGGGGCATTTTGGGCCAACATTAGGCAGAACCACATATCTGTGGCTTTTGCCCTACAATCTAGATGGGGCTGTAGGGCAGAGAGCCTTCTGAGCTCCTCATCATAACATCACCAGGCACTTTCCCCATGAGATGAAAGGAACTCTCTCCCAATCATAAGGTCTGCTTGCAAAGGAGGTGTTATATGAATTTAGTTGTTGGGTAGCTTAATACCTCTGGTGCAAATAGACAAGCCTCGGGAAAATATTACACCTATGGGTTTGCCTCAAAATGCAAAAACAAGGAGTTGGAGCAAACACTGCATTTCGTGATGTAGATGGAAAACCATTGCTACAGAATTAATTTCGGAACCCTGAAATGTGACATGAAAAAAATGAAAGGCGTCCAACACAAATTGGCTTGAATTGGAATCCTGTGGGATAATAGAAAAGAAATCTGTCTCATACTTAATGACCCATTCAAGGAAGGAGCTGAATAACTCAAAATAAAAACAGGAACTAGAACAACCCAGGTATCATAATAATAATACGCTGAAAAAAGAGCATGGACCGCACATCCAAATAATCATACAATGATCTAATGCTGCCAGGCAAAAATATACATTACTGAACACAAGGTTCTTAGTTTAACATTATGATCAGACTGTATGAAGCCCACTGCCATGTCACAGTGAGCCACTCAGTGGGTATTAATATTTATTGCCTTAAAGGAGGGGCATCATGCGATAACCCTCGCCACAGTAAAAATGCACCAGCAGGGCAGGCAGCTTGGTGCTTCACAGCTCCCATGATGCAAGTTCGAGTCCCCATGACTCCAGACCGCACAGCCCCACAAGCACAAAACCATCATCATCACCTTTTAATTTATTTTGTATACCCATATTATTATTATTATTAAGAAATGCTGAAAAAGAGAATGAACAGCACCTCCAAAATCATTCATTGATCTAATACTGATAGGCAAAAATATGCACAACTGAATATGAGGCTCTTAGTTTAACATTTTGATTAGACTGTATGAAGCCCACTGCCACATCACAGCGGACCTCTCAATGGGTCCTAATTTTTATTGCCTTAAAGGAGCAGCGTTGTGCGATAACCACCGCTGCAGCAATACACCGGCAGGGCGGACGGCCTGGTGCCTCACAGTACCCATGCTGCAAGACTCATTCCCCATTACTCCAGATCGGAGAGCCGTACAAGCACAAAGCCACAGCAACAGTGGTGGCCACACAGCACCAACAACAAGTGAAAGTAGCATTGAAATTCACCTTCCTCAAGCTTTTAAATGAGAGTAAAAATATGCTGGACCCCCGTTTGCTGTCCATAACGAAAAAGCCCTGAAGTCAATTATTTATGGTCCTAGTGACTTTTGGTTGATGCTCAAAAGGTCTATTCGGAGAACAACATTCCTTATCAACTGGTTCTGGTCCGTAGACCACGTAATCATTGGATCAAATCTTATTAACGATTTTGTCGTCTAAGTGTGATAACCAGAAAAAGGCAAATTTATGTTTGCTTGCACCTGATGGGAATGGGGTCCTTCTCACCTGGGGAGTTTTGACCTAATACAAAGTGGCTTATCTAAAATCTTATTGTTCGGAAGCGTATTAGCAAGCTGACCCGCAATTGTCTTATCGCGGGAGTAATTTCAGCTCTAATCTCCCCAAGTACCCTAATATACTGGTACTCACCAGCTCATTTTGGTGGTTTTGTGTGAATTTATGTCCAGTTTGCCTGTTTTTCTGTTTTTTTTGTGTTGTTTCAATACACACAATGGAAATAAACTTTTGTATAACAAAACATGTGTAATTGCAATAATTTTCTGGGAGAAATACTTCATTTTCTGGAACAATTTCAAGGGTGCCAACAATTTCGGCCATGACTGCAGCAAAAACATGCTAACAGATTTCCTTTAAAAAATTGCTAGCTTTTAGGAATTCAGGTGGAATGAAGTTAAAAGCACAAGATGATATCAGTCTCCCTTCAGGTTGACACTTATTTAAATGTAATCCTAGCTCTGCCCACAGAAAGACATTGTGTCACACCGGTCTGTATGGAATCAATAATCAGCTGGGGTACTACTGGATGCCAGGAGTGTGCAAAGAAGTATGTCCGCCTTGTTGGAGAATACAATGCCCACAGTTTTTGGTTTGCTGATTTCAAATTCCAAAGGTAGTTTAGTGGGTCTAATAGCTTAAAGTTCTAGAGCAATGCGACATCCATGCCTGGTATGGATATCGATAATTGGGTGTACATGGCTTTCTATTAAGAAGAATAAATTGTTAAACGTGGACATTTCGTCCACCTGAGTATAAGTCCTAACCAAAACAATGTGCTGCTACTCTGTCTCTCTCGATTACACCTCTGATGGATGTCAGAGCTCGTGCTGCCTGTGCAGGTTTTTCATACTTGGCAAAGCATATGAAGGGTGATGATTTAGTAGCTGTTTAGAAATGTTTACTCTCTGTAAATTAACATTCCCCGAGGGAGATGCAATGATGTGTACGAAGCACGGAGAGACACTCCTCAACACTCCAAACTATCATACTGCTGCTTTTTATGAATTAATTTATAACATAACTGCCTCTCGCTCACCCATCAGCTGCCACCAAATCACTGGCACAGAGTCATTCCATGAATGAAGGCATATTCACAATCCCTTTAATGTATCTAGCTGATTTGTGGGCAGGTGACACACCTACTAAAGGCGCCTGAAAGCAAAATGATTCCATCCAAGTACAGTCATCTCCATTTCCATGATCATTAGTGTTCACAAGGACACATGAAGATCTAGTTTTACAATATCCAAGGAATCCCTGCAACAGCTGGCCAAAAACTGTATTAGATTATTGCATTTTCAATCTGTACATTAATTTGGCATCTTACTGAATTCACTATAGAATGCATGTATAAGATAGATGCAAGTGTTCCCATCAAAATACGGAAAAAAATCCATTATTCAAACTAATGATGAGCTCTCTGAGTTTTCAGCTCAAAAATGGCCCAGTGTATTTATGTTGGATAATTTTATCCTTTAACAGCCTAATCATATGGACCTCCCCAACCCTAAGCCTTCAATGTCCTAGTCACTGCCTGCACCAACATATGATGACAAGTTTTCCTATGGCCTGAAACAGCATAGGAATTTTAGAATGGGGTGTGAGCCTACGTAGCCTAAGACATCCTAGCCTGAGAAAGGCTGGCCTACAGGAAACTTGCTGGAACTATTTGTGTCTCCAAGATCTGTTGTACCCTACCAGAGATGTAGCTAAGGGTTCGACACAGAAGGGGTAAAACACATCTGAGTGGACCCGCAAACTAGGTATGTTTACAATGACAGAGGCACATCTTAATAGTGACACCATAGCAAACGACAATGATGCTCCAAAAAAAAAAAACACTTCACAAAGACCAATATTACCATCATACAAGGACCGTAGAGTGATAGATACCAGTTCTGCTGACTTTATTAGTGATTACAGTACATATACAGACTCACCGGTAATATTCTCCCTACTTGAAGTTGTTTAGTTTTCCCATCTTTGTGATCTGGCCAAGACCACCATGTAGACTTTTTTCAGCCATGACTGGATAGTTTGCAATACAGACATATTTTAATTCTCACATTTCCAATACTTGTCCTAGCTATTCCTAACATACACAAATTGCACATCCTGCTGATACCCCTCAATTCCATGCTTGTTACTACCCTTGCTGTGATATTCTGTACACTTTTAGAGTTAAGGACAGGTGTGGCCTGCAGTTGAATATCGCAGAATCCGATGTTGGTGTCCCATTTGCCTTTATATGATCTCACCATATGCTGCAACGGAGTGGTGAGACTGAGAAAATAGGAAATTGGGATATCCGCATCAATAAACTGTGGTGTTCACTAAGAGGCAGACGATACGGACCTAATCACAGGGTTGTTTATAAGGAATTGTTGATAGCAATATTTAGTGGGCTGATAAATGATGAGCAGCCATATGGCAGACATATAACTATTGAGGAGAAGTCTATAATGTCTCTAGATCAGATCTTGCATCCTCTTTTTGATTTTGTTAAATGTTGGAAATAATTTTATGTCAATAAAATTGAATTGTTATATTCAAATAGATTATTTGTTGGTAGATTTATTTTCATGCTCAAATAAGACCCTAGTATGATTATACTGGGGTAGTGGTGTTTATATTCTGTACACTATATACTGTACGTCACAAATATTGATGTCATTCTAATGCCCCCCTTGGGCCTTAATACACCCTCATCAGGTAGTATATTACTGAGAGCCCACATAATAATCCCCTTCTAGTGCCCCCAAAATTAATAATACCCCTGAGTGCCCACTTAACAATTAAGAATATTCCATGAGTGGTTTCTAAAATGTAATTATACCCACGTGTGTCTGTTAAAAATGTCCCAGAAAAAAAAAATTATACTCACCCCAAGTCCCTTAGAAGCCCAGAGGCTGTGTCTTGTCCTTGTCTTAGCGAGCAAGGTGGTTGCTGTGTAATCATTACAGTTGTACCCTCATATGAGAGACTGTAACTATTTCTAATACCTGCCCACTTTGACTAAACCAGTTTCACGCTATTCATGCCATGTCTATGTCCAACACTGTTCCGTCCTCATGTGGGGAACTATGTTTGAGGTCAAAGGATCATACATAAAACCTAACCCACTTACAGATAGATGTTCTCCATGATGGTATACCAGCCACAAATACCCACATAATAGTATGTTACAATTAGCATTTTGTCCTTTTGTGGATTGACCACTAGTGGCTACTATTATTCTCTTTGATAAATTGTGCTGCAATTCTATTCCTTACCACTGGAGGCTGATATGTTTCTGCAAGCACCCTTTTTCAAGATGGTCGATGTTGAACCTGTGGAAGACATCTTGTTTCCTGTTTGGGGCTACTTAAAGGAAACCAGTCATCTTAAAAAACGCCATTAACCTGCAGATATGGTGTTAATTCCCAGCACTGACTGACAGCAGCTCATCATTAGGGCCAGTGTCAGTCAGTGCTGGGGATGCTGTCACAGCCACTGCTCTCTATATATTGAGTGATGACTGAAAACGTGCCGTCGCCACCCCTATGACTGAAACCGGATCGCTGCCGGGGGAAATAATGTTAATTTCCTCCCAGTGGCGTGGGTCTAATTGCTGGTGCCGGGTAGATTAATAATGCAATTATCCTGCAGATTAACTCCATATCTGCAGGTTAATAATGTTTTTTCAGGTGACAGGTTCCCTTTAAAACCACATGGAACATTCACTCATTGCGTAAGTATTGTGTCTAGCTGTTGTCTCGTTCTAGTCTCCAGCTCCTGAACTGTCTTACCCACACTGTTACCAATCATCTCCAGATAGTTTCTGCAACTTCCATTTCTACGGCCAAGGACTTCTACAACCACTTGCTGCTCCCTGCTTGTGTTTCCCCCGGCCTATGGATTCCAGCTGTGTTCCACCAGTAAGGTAACAGTTACCTACAGATGCTCCCAAAATTATAGGACAGACAATACAGCACTTAGAACATTATAAATACTTGAGTGGTCTTTGGTATAGAATGTTATTATTGAAATAAAAGCTTGTATAACAGAGTGCGAGGAAGGATTTACAGGCTAGAGCAATAAGAGAGTACAGGAGAGAGTCAGAAAGAGACTGCTTCACAGGAAACGCTCACTGGACTCAGAGCTTGAAGCATTGCAGGCATGTCAAAGACAGAGAGCCGTGAATACAGAAGCAGAATGCTAATCAGGAAGCATCATAAAAAGAGAACCCAGTCCAAGGGGTATTCCCATCTCCAAGATTCTATCCCAATATGTAGTAAGTGTAATAATAATAATATTAACAAATACCTCCAATTAAAAATGTAGTACAGTTTTTGTATTTGCAGACCTCATGTCCTTGGCATTGCAGAAGCTGATAGTAGTTGTTGTAACCACTAGCGACATAGCGAATCAGAAGAACTATACTACATTTCTAATTGCCAGTTATTCCTAATATTATTATTATTACTACACCTACTACTGTGAGACAGTGAAGGGATATGTGGTGAATGGGGTGTA
>VIAB01024175.1:0-12121 GCA_009801035.1 Oophaga pumilio | reverse complement strand
GCACTTGCAAATCTCTTTAGACAATTATGATCAGGGATAATGGATATTATTATCAACTCTGCCACGTATCAAAATAGATGGTGAAAATATATTATTATGGGCAATTATGATAAAGATGATGGATATTTTTAGCTACTAGGTAATATATTGAATAACAGTATGTAGCATTACCTAACAATAAGCCTTTCAAACATTATACATTATTCATCCAATATTTCAAAAAAATGGGAAGAGAAAGATTAAAAGAGTTCATGAGCCAATATAGATACTAGCCCATTCATTTGAATGCATAAAGTTTATTGTCGTGGTTTAGGTACTTTGGGGCAAAGGATCTTAGTGAGAATGTCTATCTCGATTCTGCTCTAAACATTTGGCCCAAATAATCACCTCCCCTCCATCGCTTTAGAACAAACTGAATGCCATAAAAAACTAAGTCCCTTATAGAATTGGTTATGTTCCTCCTTAAATTTTATTTTTATTATTAGGTTCCTTTACCCTTGTGGACAGCATCCGTTTGGTTCTACCCACAAATATTTTTTTCACATGGGTATTCTATGACATAGATGACTCCCATTGTGAAGCATGTATTATTGTCTTTGATTTCATATTATTTTATCCTTTCTGAATTTGTGAAGTACCTTTTACAGGACCTTTTTATTGAACACATTCTACAGCAAGGACAGTGACTACAGAGTAAGAAGCCTCCTTGGTTTACAAGACCGATATGGTTTCAATTAATTGGCATAGGGTTACCTTTACTTGTGAGTGCAATACAATTCCCAACAGTTTGTGCATGTCTAAAAACAAATCTGGGGTAGGGGAGTATAAATTCCCCAATATACTAGTCCTGAGTTAAGATATGCCAATATTTGGAGGTGATTTTTTTTCAATTTTCCACAGTTATTGTGATACTGTGTGATGATAGTGACTGGACCAACCTGCTCTTGTATGTTGCAGGGTGTTGGTAATTCTCTGATGCTATGAATCAGGTCAGGCCTGGAGAAGTTTTTCACCTCATTCAGAGTGGCCTCTAATAAGTCTGCTGTATAGCCTTTTGATATAAATTGGTTCTTTTAAAAATTGGCCTCCTCCTTATAATCATTAATATCAATGCAGTTCCTTCTAATACAGGTAAACTGACCCTTAAGGATGTTCAATAACCATGTCAGCAAATAACAACTTGTGAGAGGTAAAAAACTAATTGACTCCACATCTTTGCCAAAAAAGCATGGACTACCTCTAATGCTTGGTCCTAGAAATTCACATTTGACAGACTAGTGGTGGGGATGAAATGAAGGTCATAATCATTTTAATTCAAATCCCTAAAAATAAAACAGAGTGTCCTGAGAACCTTCCCATATAAAGAAGACATCATCTATAAACCGACACTAAACAAGCAGACCAGCATGTAATTTCCCTTGAATGTATATGGTGGATTTTTCCCATTTACCCACATATAAATTAACATAGCTGTGACCATTGTAAACAAAATAATTATACATTAGAATGAATAAAATGCTGTCTGCAATAAACTGTATTTGAGTGTCAGTATATTTGCAATTTTTCTGCAAAAAATGGCTGGCAGCCTTAAAGTCTTATTCTTAGATAATAACCGTGTACCATGATCTAATATCCAACATGCCCAGAATATACTTTTCTTTCCAAGAAACTGTTTCCAGTATTCGTACAGTAGTATATGTCAGTTGTCTTTTAAGTAAACTGGCAACTGGAGTACACAATTTTGGGAGTGTAAATCCACATACTTAAGCAGATTAGCTGTTAGACAGTTTATGCCCAAAATAATGGGTCTCCCAGGTGGATGCTTAAGATCGTTATAAATTTGGGAGAGATAATAATGAAATGCAATACTAGGGGTTTTAGTAAAAATAAATGAATACTCATTCTTCTTCAGAATGCCCAAGGATTTACTTTTTTGATCTTAATCAGTTAGATTATTGAGGAAAATTCA
Source organism: Oophaga pumilio (assembly GCA_009801035.1). Taxonomy (NCBI): domain Eukaryota; kingdom Metazoa; phylum Chordata; class Amphibia; order Anura; family Dendrobatidae; genus Oophaga; species Oophaga pumilio. Next base: position 10,152 of record VIAB01024175.1, on the reverse strand, counting down.
AGTGGGGTAGGTTTTATTATTTTTTTATTATAAGTTTAGTATCTCCTAAAAGGTTGAGTGATTACTCATGGTACAGGTGCTGCTCACAATTAGAATATAAGTTAATTTATTTCAGTTCTACAGTTGCCCCTGTTCTACATTGTCACCTTCACAAACAGAAAATGTCATAGGTGTGAAATTGTATTCACCTAATATGACAAATGGTGATTGAACGGGGACTCGGGGGGTGGGAGACTCATGACTTCAACTCTTATTCCAGTTATCATCAAGGAAGATATTGTCTCTGCTAAATGTATTATTTTTTTTACTATAATGTCTTCTTTCTGTTTGATTTTATTTTCAATATTTAGTGAAAGCTCCTCTATTTCTGCTAAATGGTTACCTGGTAAAACAAACTTAATATCTCTCTATTTATTTTAATTAAATTATCCCTTTGCTTATTATAAACTGAAATAAACTGAAGCCTTTGTTTGGAGAAACTAGTAAACATACGTTACTATGCTTTAGAAATCACAGGGTCTCCACAAAATCACCTGAAAGAGTCTTAGATAGCAAAAGGTCTCTTGGTATAGCACCTACTTGTTGGTATCTTTCTACTGAAGCCACTTTCCAAAAAGCTCTCATTTCAACAAACAGGAGTTTTTCAAGAGTTCTTAAGAGATCTTTGGCTACATCTAAATCCCTGGTTTGAATGCTCATAGGGTGCTGAAAAAACTGCTGAACATAAATAATTCTGGTTAACCTATCTCGCCATAGATTGTTGGTAGTCAGGGTGTGGCCTGCAAAGAATGTCACTATACTCGTCAGGAGTAGGTCTTAATACTCGGGTTTTCGTAACGAGTAGGGAGTCCAATGCAAGTCAGTGGGAAATGCGAGTAATTTTACGCTGGACCCTATAAAGTGGTCTGAGAGCCTGAGGAAAAGGCTGAAAAGGATGCATGATTACTTAAAAACAAGCGTTATAAAGATGTGTGTTGGTTAACACAGGAAGAAGCCACCCAACATCATCACAAGGGGTTCAATATTCTAAAAGTTGGACTACTGTCCTTGTTGTTCCACTGCCACTGCACAATGTGTAGGCATAGTGTCTTCAAAAAATTAGCCCTAGGGGCTGTATTAAGGTTTAAACAGAAAGGAGGCCTCAAGAGCAAGACAATTATGAAACTAGACTACTAGCACAGTAGTTCCAGTGAGCAATGTGCAGGCATAGACATAGTGTCTTCAAACATTAGCCCAAGGGGCATGATACCATGATGCAGGAAGGAGGTCTCATCACAATTGCCTCTGATGGGAAATATTAATGAATGGATCATTGTTTCTAGCTTGTTGACCATGAGGTACATGTGGCAGAAGCAGGAGTAGGATACACATGTAAGAAGGAGGAAAGGGGTTTGTATGGGAAGGGATGGTCATGATCACCAGTAGCATAAAAGAATGTTATGGGTGACTTTATGTTGGGATGATGTCATCTGGAGGGTTTAAAAACTGTGGTGAAATCCAGTCGTTAAATTTTATAAGAGTCAGCCTGTCTTCATTCTCTGTGCATGTATCTGTGATTATCACCCCAGCGGCACTAAAAATATGCTCTGACAACACACTAGCATCAGGGCAGGCCAGCACCTCCAAAGCATATAAGGAGAGGTCTTGTCAACTCTGCAGCTTGGATACCCAGTAATTAAATGGAACCAAAGTGTTAGGAAGGATGCAGGTATGGACACTTAGATACTCGTTGATAATGCTGTTCAACTTCTAACTCCTTGACATTGTTATCGGTCCAGCTAGCCCTTGCTGATGAGCCTGTTTATTGAAGATGGCCCAGTTTGTGGATATTTTCCCTCCACCTCTTTTGGACCTGCTGGGCATGTCTCTCCCCATTTATGCATCCTGTTGCAAAGAGCTGGTACCTCTGGTACCAGCAGTGTCTGAGTCTGATGTCATCAAATGATCGACAACAGCCCTCTTGATTAATATAATTGTGAAACTCCTTGGTGACTGCAACAGTAACGAAGGAAATTTGTCCTTGTACTGTTGGTCGAGAAAGTTGGCCAACCAGTATAGGTTACTGTTGAAAATGTGGATCACGCGAGGGTCTTGAGACAGACAATTAGACATGAACTGTGCCATATGTGCCAAGCTGCAATGAGGCAAATGTTCTGTGGCCCCAGAAGGAGGAACAATACCCATCCTCTCCTCACACTGACTCTCCTCCTCCACCTACTCCTCTCCAGCCCACCCATGCTGGACACATCTGAAGCTTGGGTTGGGAGTCGCCTCTGTAGCATGATGGGTCCCCTCGGAACCACATGAAAATAAGTTCTCTCCCTACTCATCTTCATCACCCAATCTTGCCTCATCATGATATTGGGTGGGCTGGGTAGGATCACCCAGTGTGAAATCTTGCTACATGCCCAGCTGATGGGCACTCAAAGATTCCATGTTTAGATTATGCAATGATTCTTTCAACGTACATAGCATTGGGATGATAATGCTGATAATAGCCTGATCACCGCTCACGAGGTTGGTGCAGTGCTCAAAGTTATCAAGCACCTCCCAAATGTTAGCGATCCACACCCACTCGACAGTTGTTATGTGTTTTGGCTGAGTCGCAGTCTGACGGGCATGATTAAGCTGGTATTGAGAAAGTGCCCTCTGCTGCTCACTAATCCTTGCCAATATATGATATGTTGAGTTCCACCGTGTGGGCAGGTCACAAATAAGTTAGTGATTTGGCAAATTAAATTGCTTTTGAAGCACTGCAAGATCCGCAACAGCGGTAGAGGAATGGCGGAAATGGTTACAAATGTGGCGCACCTTCTCAAGTAGGTAGGGCAAGTCAGGGTATGTTTTGATAAATTTCTGAACCACTAGGTTCAGCACATGAGCCATGCATGGCAAGTGTACCAGCTTCCCGAGCTTTAATGCCACCATCAGGTTACTCCCATTATCACAGACAACCAGACTGAGTTTGAGTTGCAGTAGGGAGAGAAACTGATAGGTCTGTTGTTGTATTTCTTGCCACAGCTCTTTTGCACTGTGTGGTGTTTGACCTAAACAGATCAGCTTCAGCAGAACGTGTTGCCACTTTGCCGATGCGCTGCTGCACAGCTCCCAACTTGGGAGTGATGTGGAGGGTAATTCAGCATAGGATGAGGAGGCAGAGGAGGAAGAGGTGAGACTTGACGTATATGATGAGGCAGAAACCATGATTGAGGTTGGGCCCGCTATTCGTGGGGTGGGTAGGATATGTGATTTTCCAGTTTGTGACTTTGTCGCACCCTCCACCAGGTTCAGCCAGTGTGCTGTGACAGAAATGTACCGTCCCTGTCCACAACTACTTGTCAACGTGTCGTTAGGTTGACCTTCCCGGTTACGGCGTTTGGTGAGAGCACGCTTTAGATTGTTTAAGACATGCTGGCGTAATGCAGGGACAGCACACCAGGAAAAATAATGCTGGCTGGGTACAGAGTATCGTGGGGCAGCCACAGATTAAACTGCAACATCTCCACAGCTAGCAACTTGGCAATGTGCGAGTTTAGTATTTTTGCTTGTGGGTGCATGGGCTGGTATTTACGCTTCCTTTCATAGATCTGGGGCACAGACAACTGGTCACTTGGCTGGGACAAACAAGTGAATGGGATTGTTATGTCCTGTGTCTTTGCAACCGAAGCTTGTGAGCAGGAGGTATGAGCACCTGCTTACTGGCCAGCAGATTGGGAAGGACGGATCACAGGTGACATGGCAGTGGTTTGACCCCCTTATTTAGTGCCCTGATGTTCCGCCCACCAACTAGGGTACTTTGCTGCCAAGTGTTTACGCATACTGGTAGTGCTCTGGTTGCCTTTGCCCTAGCCTCTGCTCAGCTTCGCATAGCAGATGCTACAGATGACAATGTTTGGTTCAGAAGGACTATCAGAAAAAAAAAAACAGACGGAGGATGAACACCCCCTTACCTTTACTTTGGGCACAGAGGGATTACTCTTGGCAGCCGTTGACACATTTCGCACTCTGCTCAAACCAGTAGCCCTAGGTGCCTTAGGTGGTGCTAAATATCCACCTTCTTCCTTTTTGCTGCTGTGCTGGCTATGCGTACCAACGATCCAGGTAAGATCAGTGGATTCATCATCGACCACCTCGTCATCCATATCATCCTCTTTCCGTGTTGATATTGTCGGCTGACCAGATGGCAACTGTGTCTCATCATCATCAGCCTCCACCTCTTGAGCCGGTATATCACATTGCTAAAAGTGGCTTTCTTCTGGCCATGGGTTTTCAAATATTTGGCCATGAACATACCTTCTCACGTTCCTCTTCAATGTTGCTCATTGAGAGGCCAGAGGCAACCAAGGGATCATATGTACCAAACATCATCAGAGTGGCCAAGCATGGGGTCAAATGTTTCCTGTGACTGCTGGGGGGGAGTAGGAACAAGTTGAGGATTGGATGACCTAGCGTTCTGTGTATCAACAGTAGACTGTGTGGTTGTGGAGGATTGGGTGCTACTAGAAAATTTCATTGAGGTCTTATCTGCCATTCAAGACAGTTGCTCTTATGACTTCCAGACACGTTTACATTCCAGACTGGGAATTTTAGCCAGGAACATAGATGCATCAATCTTCTTCTGTCTCCCAGACTAAGTGCCTTGTCGGGCATCACTGACAACCCCACTTCCACGTCCACGTCCCTGTCCCTTCACAACAGTCTTTTGGGGAATTTGGGGTTTTTGTGACATACAGTGCCTTGCGAAAGTTTTCTGCCCCCTGGAACTTTTCAACCTTTTCCCACTCATCATGCTTCAAACATAAACATACCAAATGTAAATTTTTGGTGAATAATCAACATCAAGTGGGACACAATTGTGAAGTTGAACGAAATGTATTGGTTATTTAAAATTTTTGTGGAAATCAAAAAACTGGAAAATGGGACGTGCAATAAGGGCAAAAAAATTGGCCTGAGTTTAAAGTAGAATATTTTGCTCACCAGTCACCACAGAAGACAACGGTGCTGGCTGTGTGTCAGTTATGCAGTACCGTGTGTGCTATTTGGTGTGCAAACAGCACCGTAAGAACAAAAAAATTGGCCTGAGTTTAACGCCAAATATTTTGCTCGCCAGTCACAATAGAAGACAGCGGTACTAGCTGCGTGTCAGTTGTGCAGTACCGTGCGTGCTATTCGGTGTGCAAACAGCATCGTAAGGGCAAAAAAATTGGCTTGAGTTTAGCTCCGAATATTTTGCTCGCCAGTCACCACAGAAGACAACAGTGCTGGCTATGTGTCAGTTGTGCAGTACCATGCGTGCCATTCGGTGTGCAAACAGCACCGTAAGGGCAAAAAAATTGGCTTGAGTATAAAGCCGAATATTTTGCTCACCAGTCACCACAGAAGACAGCGGTGCTGGCTGCGTGTCATTTGTGAGGTACCATTTGTGCTGTTCGGTGTGCAAACAGTACCGTAAGGGCAAAAAAATTGTCCTGCAGGGGTAAATGTGACCACAAAAATAGCTGGAAAAACTGTCACTACTCCCTGTCATTATACAGTACTTTCAGCAAGAGCTGAGATATTGAGGCACTACGTATGTACTGTAACTCTCTTGCATGTCTCTCAGCACTACTAGTCACCAACTACTAGACTAGCTCTCACAAGAGCTTTTGTGATTTTTTTAGATGATTCCTGGACGATTTCCAAAAGCACTACTCTCCCTAACAGCAGCTTACACTCTCCCTACGCTAGCATTAGCTGTGTTCTGGATGCAATGTGCAGAAAATGGTGCCGGCAGGGCTTGTATAGAGCCTAGGAGTCAAAGCCTACTATGATGACTCATCTATGATGCTGCGCAGCCAGCCAATCACAGTAATTCAGCCCACAACCAAGAAGGCTGCGGCATTACTGTGATTGTCTAATGCTGGGCATGAGATACGAATATTGTGAGGTGAGTAGTGAAACACTAGCTGGGATTCGAGTACCGCGAGTACTGCATTACTTGCCGAGTACCGAATCCTAACAAATATACTCATTCATCACTAGTAAAGGTACTAGTGTCCAAGGGGATAGGTACTGCTAAAAGCTGAAAAAAAACAGAAAAATGGTGGCAAAACCATAGAGAAAGGTGATAAAATAAAACTGGATACTGTCACACTACACAGATAATAGACGGACATGGGGGGACACGTGCAATGATAAGTATATCAACTAGAATTGCACGCATATTTCTTCCCCCATGTCCGTTCGCTAGCTGTGTAGTGTGACAGTATCCAATTTGTATTTGATCAACTCTATATAGGTTTGCCGTTTTTATTTCAGCAGCTTTTAGCAGTGTCTTTACTTTATTTTTTACTTTATACATGCAATTCTTATTGAAATATTTATCAAATTGTTATTGCACTTTTTTCCCCTCATGTCCGTCTATTAGCTGTTTGTATTTGATCATTTTTCTCTAGGGGTTTGCCACACAGGATTTGTTTTTCTGTCAGCCCAGCAGCAATCCCTTTGGATGCTTGTGTTTTGACTTTACTTATTTCACATTATGATATTATGCATTATGATAAACAGAGGCTGGACAGACATCTGTCTGGGATGATTTAGTGAATCCTGCTTTGAGCAGGGGGTTGGACCAGATGAACCAGGAGGTCCCTTCCAACTCTACCATTCTATGATTCCATGATTCTATGATATCCAAAAAAGCCCAAGCACACTTTAATACCACTACAGTGTCCCTCACAAGTTATGATATTCACATAGTCCCCCACATGCACATTATAATGCTACACAGTGTGATGTGAATAATGTTTCCAATCATCTACCAAAACAGTATAACATCACCATAGACCCTCACACCGTATGATGGCCCCCACATTTCCCAACACAGTATGATGCCTCAGTAACCCCCCAAAGAATGATGCCTAGTTATGACATCCCAAGATCTCCCACATTGTGTGATGTTGCTACAGCCCTTAATCCAGCATGAGGTCACAACAGCACACACAGAAATTATGATATCCTCATACAGTATGATGGTCCCCATAGCCTCCAATAAAGTATGTTGGTCTCCACTGCTTCATACATCCCACCACAGATTATTATGCTTTTCATACACCATATAATAGACTTATAGCCCGCCAATAAACCATATGTCCCACTTCATGCTTCAACTCTGTTATATCTGGATGCATTGCTGAGCAGTGGCATGAAGCGACTGCTCTGCCCTGCATCCAGGATACACTGAGTTGAGCATGATAACACGGCTGCATTTGACCGGCAAGAGTGGGAGTTATGCTGTATAAATAACATTTTATATAAATATAATTAAAAGGAACATGTCACTAAATCTTTGCTACCATATGTGAGAGCAGCATAATATTGGGGAAGTGTCCCTGATTCTTGCTATGTGTAACTTGCTGGGCTGCATGTTGCATTTTTTTTTATATAATATCCCTATTGTGGAGACACATCATTGTATCTTAATTAACCAGATTACTTTTTTTTGCAAAACAGGAGGAATAGACTGTTATCTATATGTTGACTTTTGAATTTATGCGGTCAAGAAAACAGACTTTTGCTTGTGTAAGCCTGTAATATTTGTAAGTTGGCATTTGATGCAGCATACTATGCTCTTATCCTTGATGACTAGGGATGTTTACTGATTATGCATTGTCTAGGCCAGATAATTTGTTGACTTTTAAAACAGAGGAGGAAAATCTATGCAAATAGATTACATAATCTGTGATGCTAGATTGAAGGACACTTGTTAAACATAAAAAGAGGTGATATGCCTCTCTGAGAGGGGGAGAGACAGAGAGACTGAGAGACAGTTAGAGATTCAGCCAAGACATCCAGAGACACCAAGCCAATACATCATTGCTCCATCATGAAGGACAGCAATTCATTATTATTATACTACAGGATGCCGGTCCAGGGAACTTTAGCCCCGGTTGGAAGAATACAGAACTGCTCCATTGACCATTGCTGAACCATGAATACATTTGGAGAAAGCCAGGATTGAGACCTGCTGGCTGAATGCTCCATGCAGATGTTCGGAGAAGCCACATTGTGACCCTGTGGTCAACTGGCCTTGTACTTGAATGGACTGTCATCTTCCTATGCTAGTCATTACCTCCTCTCTGTGCGCGTGCCACAGGTGGGGTAATCAACCCTGGAAGATGACACCAGGTTGTGACCCTTCGGTCCACTGGCTCTTGTTCCTTAATGGACTGTCATTTTCCTACGCTTGTCATTACCTCCTCTCTGTGTGTGTGCCACAGAAGGGGTAGTCGACCCTGGAAGCTCTGAAATAAAAGCTGCCATTATCCCAGGGAGTAAGCAGAAGGGTGAATCTCTGTAATGTGTACCATCTTGGGGTATTTTGCAGGGCCTGTTCTACATGTTTTCTGCCTGTTTTGTGGTTCAATAAAGTATTGCCACACTGTTTTAACCTTAACCTGTTTTGTCTGAGTAGCATTATGCCCACGTTAAAGGGAGAGCGGGCCTTCCGTTTGACTATTCCTGTTCAATAGAATTTCGGCTAGCGGACCGGGGGGCCTGCCAACCCCCCGTTTGTCCACTCCTGTTTTATTTTAAGAACATCTACCAGTATTCTCTGAATGTTGAACTTTATATAACCCCGTCCTCATCAGTGAATGGAAACTTTCTCTGTACATGGTGCATAGGCAGAAAATAGCTAATCAGTGGCAAGAGTGCTGGAGGCCTACATGGCAGCACGATTGCTTGTCTTCAAGGGTTAATGGAATCTGTCACTGCATTTTACCTAACTATCCAATTTATATTGGCATTCAGATCATAAACTGCACAAGAAAGTCTTATCTGTGTAACTGATGGAAGATGCCTTGTTGTGAAAAAATCAGCCCAGAAGATAACTCTGCCTCCTCGCTTCACTATGCAATCTTTCTCCTCCCATGTTGTCACTATGTCATTGTGATGTTGGTGTGCGGCCAGGTAATCCTGCGTCTGTGCACTCCAACTGCCATCGTTCTTCTTTCAGTATTCCGCACTTCCATGACAACTGGCTTCATGTAGCTTCTGCGCAAATGCCAGAGAGTCACTGGTATTGGCACAGGTATGAATTTTTCAGCAGTCTATAACCTATATCCCCATATTTGTAATTTAGATAGCTCAAATGTGGTGACAGATTCCCTTTGATCCTCTGCTGATTCTTTTGATGATAAAATAGTTATTGTACCAAAACTACAGAAAACATCTTAGAATGTGGCACATGTTTGGGATTGGGGTCTTTGTCTCTACGTTATGCTGCTCTCAAACTAGATGGCAAAACCTTGTGACCTAGAAGGTGTCCAAGACTTATTTTTATAGCTCTATTAATCTTGAAGAATGATGGGTTTTTGCAATATATTATTTAATGAATAATAACTTCATATGTTTCCAACTGAACTGAAGCCATCTGCAACTAAACAGGAATGCGGTGCTAGAGTCCCTATATTCGCAGTAGGTGCTCCCACTCCTGTCAATATTCTAACATATATTTCCAGCTGCAGATATATCACATGCACTATTGAAACTGTCTCTGGATGTCTTGTACATACGAGAATAAGTGGGGGCATATATAGACTTTAGTTCTGCTGCCGTAGAAAAAAGGGGAGTTCATTCTGTAGTAAACATAACATAAAAATAGTATATAATCAGTGATGCCATATGACAAATACATCTATATAGTATACAGATAGGCTGGGATAACTCGATCTCTAATTGAGAAATAGTTGACCGGTCCAGCTGAAAGGTTATACAAAGATACTGATTTCATCTCACTATACAAAAATGCCAATTCAGTCCCGATCAATTCCTTCTGTATTATAAAGGACTCGGTTGACTCTGTCATGCAAACATACTGACGAGAAGCAGCCATTTCAATCAATACAATAATCCCTTGTATGCCTGAGGAACAAGCTGATGTATTGCTGTGTATTCTATCAGGGAAATGTGTTCCACATTTTCACATTCCTTTAATATTTGGCTAAAACTGTCAGGGAAATATTATTTATTGGCTTGACATTCTAGATGTCCAAATCCTGTAGAGTATCGAAAGAAGTTATTTGAAATACATAGAAGAGAACAAAAGTTGTAGCTACATGTTGCTGTGGTTGTTCTTATTGTAATTTTAGATGTTAATATAGTAAGTAACATAGT
>VIAB01024173.1:19256-42551 GCA_009801035.1 Oophaga pumilio | reverse complement strand
CCCGATACTTGCGGTATCGTATCGCTCAACACTACTTATAACCTTTTGATTGGGGTAGTGGGGTCTGAAGAATAGGACCCACACCAATTGTCAGAACATGGCACTTTTATCCCTGATATAATGGAGCTGCAGTGTGCATGCACAACCGTCGTTCTATTCATTTACTATGGGACTGCCGAATGCTGTGCTTACTTATATCTGGCAGCCCCACATAGAATAATTGAGTAGTGGTCAGGAATGTGCACTGCAGCTTTTTTCTAACAGGGATAAAATGCCATATTGTCACGACACAACTGTCGGGTGACCTGGGACCAGGGGCTCCTTCACTGTCCCAAAGACTAGGGAGCGCCCTAGCTCACCCTGTTCCCCAGGATACATCAGATGGCGAAGATGCCGGGGCCTATGCCCTTGCCTTATCTCCTAAGTTAGCCCTCCGTCTGTTCTCCTCCCCCACCCAGGCAAGAGGGGGAGCTACTGTGCATCATAGTACACCTGTGAGAAGGACCGGACCACGGGTACCTGTTCTGTGGCAAGTCCGGAACTGTCGGGGCTGTCTCCTCTGTTGTCCAGGGGAAAGCTAATGAGACTGGACAAAACTACACATCCGGAAGTAGGCGGCGTGGCTAAGCGGCTGCAGCCACAGCGCACGTGGAAGTACTTAGTTGTGATGGCAACAGACAACACGCAGAAGTTAGAAGTGAGTGCTCTGGCCCTCAAGCCACATCACAGAGCAGACCCGCGCCCATAGATCTCCACGGCGACTAGCAGCGTTCACCAGGAGAGATGTGCAGGATGCCTGTTGGTCACTCTCAGGCGAGGTGTCAAACACTCCGGGCTCGTGAGTACAGCGCACCCTTCACCTTAGAGAGACTCAGTGTGGGACCGTAAACTGTGCCGTGATTCCACCATATAAGTCTACCGGTCTACGTTGAACCCGGAGAGTGTCGAGACATATACCCTCTTGGCTTCATCAGTAGATGGATTAAAAGCTCAGCGGTCTAAGTTCTGACTCCACACTGTCGTGGTAACTCCATGACACATATCAGTGATTAAAGTCCCCATTCTAATGATTGGTGTGGATCCAGCAGTTGGACACCTACTGGTCAATAATTTGTCACCTATTCTGTAGATAGGTGATAACTTTTTTTCACCAGAGAACCCCTTGTTTGGGGTTTTCTACTTGGGCATGTGACACAATTGTGGAAGTTAATGCTGGTATAGACAATTATGTATTCAGTAAAGTCGACAGTAAAGGTACTGCCACACTACTCGATCCCGCTAACGATCTCGTTAGCGTCGCATACTAATGAGATCGCTAGCGGGATCGTTTTAATATCGCTAGTGTGGGCCACATTTAGCGATATAGTTAACGACGCTATCGCCGTTAGCGATCTTCTTAACGACTTTAGCGGTACAAAAGTACCGCTAAATCGCTAAGAAAAGGTGCCACACTAGCGATATATACTTACCCAGCGGGAGCGCCGACGAGAAAATAGGGTCCGGAACGTTTCCAGCGACGAGCGAGATCACAGCAGGAAGCTCGTCGCTGGCAGCTGCCGCACACAACAACATCGCTAACGGGATCGCTAAATAGTGACTTTTTTAGCGATCCCGTTAGCGATGTTGTTTAGTGTGGCATACCCTTAAGCCTTTCTCCTCCGTAGGTAGGGAAAAGCAATTGTGTTCAGTTAGAGTATGTTAACACAGAGGGTTTTTTTGAGGTGGAGGAAAAAAGCTGCTTTTTTGAAGGTGTTTTTTTTTACATTTGTTTATCGATGCAGTTTTTGAACCATTTTTTCCAGTGTATTGCAGCTGTTGACTTGATAGTGTCAAGTTTGGGGGTGATTCCTCAAGGAGTCTGCCTTAAAAAAGTGGCATGGCACTTCTATTTTTCCTGTTTAGTGTGTTTAAAACTTTGTTGAAAAAAACTCTAAAAATACCCTACCATATAAACAGCAATGTAGATTTTCCATTGAAAATAAGAAGAATATTTAAAGATTATTTGAAGCAGTCTTTGAGGAGAATTTTGAGGTGGATCCTCTCCCAAATCCTCCCCACAAAGCTCCATGTGAGCCTAATCTTAGTAGACAAACAGCTTTGTATTTTCTTTCTGATGGTAATGCAAATTGCTTTGCCTGTAGAAGAAGAAAAATATAACTCCTCGTGACCATTTTGAAAGAAAATCCACTATGTTGGAGTAAACTTCTTTGTACTGTGAAAGCATGTAGCTCTGAAGATGGTGATGATATCAAGTACTTTACTGCCAAGTTGTAACAACCAGTGAGATGTCAGATACCTTTTCTTTTTAAAATTACCCTTTGAGGTGTATTAAATCAGCTGGGTACCACTAAAAGGCACATCAATTTTGTTTGCTGCTGGCCTTTACTGCTAATCTTTTTCAGTGACGATAATCACATAGCATGGAACAGTGATGGTGCACTCTTCCTAGGAGTCATGCTTCTTTTACCCAGAGAAGAAAGCTACTGAGAAAGTGTAGCTTTCATTCTTGTGAAACCAGTCTGTTAACATATCATGTTGTGTATTTAAAGAAGCACTCCCATTAATATTTGTATCCTCTTGATATATTGCAGCCACAATATTATATAGAGCTTAGAAGGATTCAGTTTTCAATCATGTGATGTCATAGACCTAATGGAAAAGAGAATAATCAGCTTGGTAGAAGGGCAAAATGAGCAATTGTAAGTACACAGTGCTATCTAATGTGATGATTAAAATATATTGCGAGGATAAAAACTTCAATGGGAGTTCATCTTTAATACCCTTTGATGGGCCAGCATACATTCCCAGCTATATAAGCTGATTGACAGGGGATGCAGAAGCTTGTCTTGTTGTGTCACCCTAACGAAACAAAAAATATCTTTTGCAACTTTTATCCTTCTGCATGATATTCTCTATGAAGTTGGGTTAGTAGAATTTGACTGAACAACTTTGGCAATATTAGGATGGTGAGTCCTGAAAAAGAATTTGGATGACTTTGAAACACATTGACAATAAATCACTTTATGTAACACTTCCGCCCAGACTAGATGGCGCAAGCAAGGATTGTGGCCCAACTGTGCCACAAACCAAACTACCCTGGAGGGGCATGACTAAGCAGCTACCTTGGTGTTCACTGGAGCCTCTAGTGGTGAGGTCAGGCATGTGCAGCAGGTAGCTGCCAGGTACCACTCCATGGCTGTGTCTGGCAGTATCAGCTGATCCCACTGGGGGACACAACACTAATGTCAGGTGCGAGCAAGTACTGACGAGCATGACTGGCAGGCAGGCGGGCATGGCTGGCACTCTGGCAGGCATGCGGGCACGGCTGGCACTCTGGCAGGCAGGCGGACATGGCTGGCACTCTGGCAGGCACGTACAAGTAGGATATGGGAACAGGTAGGAACCAGTTCAGACTGGACGAACAGGAACTGTTTCTGGAAGGACAGGAACATGGGCCGGTACGAGTGGGATATGGGAACAGGTAGGAACCTGTTCAGACTGGAGGAACAGGAACTGTTTCGGGAAGGACAGGAACACGGGCAGGTACGAGTGGGATATGAGAACAGGTAGAAACCTGTCCAGACTAGAAGTATAAAGAGCCACAGGGTGTAGAGAGAGCAAAGCAGAGCCACAGGGTGCGGAGCGAGAGCAGAGCAGAGCCACAGGGAGCGGAGCGAAAGCAGAGCAGAGCCGCAGGGTGCGGAGCAAGAGCAGACCAGAGCCGCAGAGTGCAGAGCGAGAGCAGACCAAAGCAGAAGGAGTGGACTTAAGGATACACACAGCTGAGTGGAGAAGGCAACGGACAAGGATACAAACAGGTACAGGAAAGGATTTAGTTCAGGCAAGGACAGACACGGGAACAAGTTCAGGATGAAGGATTCAGGCCTCAGTGTACAGCCCCCAGGGTGGCAGGAAAGAGACACACAGGAAACAGGAACAGGCCTGGTTTTATAGCCCCCAGGGTTGCATGAACTAGACAGTAACAGGACAGGACCTGGCAACTCAGTAGCAGAACACAGACTGAGAGAGTTTGTTGCACAGGCCTATCCCTATGGGTGGAGATGTCTTAAGTACCCGATACCTCTTTGCAATATACTGAGGACACATTAGGAGTCTGCACACTGTCTCTATAAGACTCAGGAACTGCAGGCACCACCGCCCTAAGCATACAGCCAGGATAGTATGCACACAGCCAGCAGAGGACATGAGGTTCACAGCATGGACCAGGCAGAAGGCAGAACTCACAGCATGGCCCAGAGTAGTGACTAAGATAGTGTATCAGCCTGATGGGAGATGGGAAGCCATGCAGTGATGCCGGCAGGGATGTTACACTTTATTTATCTTCTGGCTCGTGGATCATTTACCGGAATTTCTGCAGTACGGAGAAAACCCACCATCCCAATACTACCACAGTTTATCCTTGTGGGCACTGCAGCAGCTGATTATAAAGCAAATATTGTGGTTGTGTTTCGCACACAACCCCATTAGGTGTGCACTTCCTGCATTTTTTAATTTGATCTAACTTGGATAAGACCCTATTGCATGTTTTTTAGCATACTGAAGAGCTTTGGCATTCATTAAATACTAGCTGTATTCAGATTTCTTTACTAAATTTTCCAAGTATGCTACAATGAACTTGATACTACAGATGAGGTATAGTGGACATCTCCATTTGATGTGATCCCTGATACAGCCAGAATTGCCACTCATAAAACAATACCTAACTAAAACTTGCTGCTGATGCTAAATTTCCATTGTCCCTGAATTGCATGGCTTAATGTAAAATCAAGAGAGAAAATTGCTTATAAAAATCAGATGATGATAATCCTGTCATTCAGATTCTCAGATACAGAAGATGTAATGTGCTTTTCACTAAGCGTTTGGTTTTACTTTTGGTAATCTGCAATATGAAACCGTTTTTTTAGACATTGCTGGACAACAATAGATGTCCACAGTTTCATACTGTAGGTGATCCGAATATAGCCCTATGGTGCTCATAAAAGATTGCACAAAACATTTCAAAGATATTTCAGAAATTTGGTGGGGTGTAATAGTACTGTAGTTCAAGCAAGGAATCAAAAACAAATCATCAAAAAGCTGGTACTAATACTCAGTTTATTAATATAATAACACTGTATACAAACAAGCACATAAAACACACTATGCTACAAATATAGCGATCAAAGGATCACATTGTGTGACTAATAAAAATTGTAAAAAAAAAATTAAAAATGTATTTTAAAAAATAAGAAAGCAAAGGCTAAAACACACTAGGTATATTTACAATCAAAAATGTGTTATTAAAGGAAGAAAAAAGAAAACAAATGACCCATATTATAAAATGATAATTTAAGTGATTCTGCTAAGAGAATGTTGTAAAAAGAAAAAAGGAAGAAAACAAGCATTTATACTACAACTGAAAAATAAATATGTTATGGGTTCTTGAACATTGACGCTAAAAAATTTTTAAGTATTTTTATTATGCAAAAGTAGTAATAGAAAATGAACTCGATTCACCATTTGTGTGTTTTTAGGTCACTTTTATTTTTTGTCTTATGGTTTTGTTTTGCTGTTTATTGCACCAAATTTCCCAGAATGGTACACAAGGTTCATGATTGTGCAATGTAAAAAAAAGTCTATATTTTTGTCTTTGACCTGTTTTACATCTTTTTAGCCAAAAATGGCTCAAAAATTGCTCCAAAATAATTGTCGTACATAAAATCAATCCATGGGGGGACTAGAGAACATTCAGAATCAATTTTACAACTTTTTAAATCCTGCCAAATGAATGAATCAGTACAAAAAATCTGGAAACACAAAACGCCGCCCACAATGGTAAGCTTAAAATCAAAAACATGCGATCGCATCAAGTACACCTTAATAAGGTGAAAACTAAAAGAAGAATTAGAAACAAATGAAAAAAGCCGTAAAATACCAAAAACTAGACAAAAAAAGATACAAATGCAATAATGAATGGGCCCCAAAGTTACTACATTTGTTACTAATCTTCAAAAAAGTTAAGGTATAATTTACACTGCACAGTGGATACTTTAAAAACAAAACATAAAAATAGGTAAAATTGATATATTTCCACCCCCATCAAAAACAGTAAGTGAAAAGTTATGCAATTGTTACTCACCAATTCTGACTCCAACGGAGAACATTGCATCCCCTCTCTGCAGTGGACAGTTTTAGTTTTGCTGCGTGTCAGGTTTTCAGGGTGACCCAACATACTCCTGCATCATTGCCTGCCTGGGTTATTTAAAACCGGTTTGCTGCCTGAGTATTCAGGGAATGAACTTACCTGCCACTACGATATACCTCCCAGCTTTGAATACTCAACCTCTGTTGCAAACATGACTCTAGTCATTATTATTCTAGCACTGCTATGTCACACACCACTGCTACAACACTCCTGCTACAGTGAATACTGTTCCAGCTATGCTACATCAGTCATCGCTGTTCAATCCCTGTTACTTCAGTCAGTGCTTTTCCAGTTTTGCTCTATTGATCATCAATATCCGAGCCCTGCTACATCAGTTGTCCCAGTTCTGCTACATCTGTCATCACTGATCTGCTACAACATTTTATCGTCTAATCTACAGCTTGTTAATTTTTCTACATAAACACCACCTGTCTGTATTGCTTCAAAACTGCTAATCTGGCCCAGATGACTTGTGGATCCTCCTCACCAGGTGAATGTTATGATTGTGTAACAACTCACATGCGAAAATAGATAAAACACTGAAAAACGTCAACTGACCCAGCCGGTTCCAGTACAGACAAGAGATTCTGACCCTGCAGACCCTAGTGGTTCCTTTGTGGACCTACCAACAGCCTAAACTATGGAAACTTGGACATATACTGCCTGAAACGCCATCAAGCATTTCACATTCCTCCTAAGGAACTGGAGGGCAAAGCATGGTGCAATTTATCTACAAAAGTGAAGGAGTGCTGAGATAGAAAAATATCACAAAGTGAGGTAAAAAAAACTCAAAATGCAAAATAAGATACGCACTGCAAGAGTGTATTTTGCCTACTTCCTAAATTAAGTTTGGTGCAGAGTGAAAAACATAATCAGCAGAAAGATAAACCTTAGCTGGTCTTTCACTGACTTGGCATAAATAATGGCAGTATGTCTTGACATTCAACTGAGAATATCACCAGGAGTAAACACTAGCAGGGGGAAAGTGTACATATAGCTGCACCCTAAAGGTGGTTGGGCAGACAAATGAATAAACAAAAACACCTGTCAACCGAAAAAAGACTAAAGCACGAATACCAGACAATAAACACCCAGAGAAAAGGTGTAACTGCTGTGGCTCAGTGGATGGGGAAGCCGACCACAAACCCAGATGCATGACAGTGAGACATAAGAATATGAAATGTACTTCAAAATGAAGGCATAGCTTTTGATATGTAGCTATGAAAAAAGGAGCCTCTTCCTTCAGGGAACAACAATCTCACTACTCCATTTAGGAGTTATGTGATAATAAAAAAAGGCTGCTTTTGGTATAATAAAGTTGATTCACTAGAATGCACCCTTGAATTATTTTTACCTGTATGCAAAGTAAACTAAAAAAGATATTCTATGAGAAAATATTATTAATATATATTTAATAAGGTAATGAGGGATTTATTGAGAAAAGCTTACAACATGCTGTAGCTGGACACAAAAAACGTCATTGTGCTCATCTGCCGTTTTCAATATCTACGTCTCTGCTCATTACCACTTCTCCATATCTGTATTATACGACACTTGTCTCTTTATTATCACCTTACTGTGGTTTTTCTATTACCTTTTCCTCCAGTTCTATATCCTGCTGCCAATTTATATACGGTAACTCCTTCCTGCTGAGCATTTTTTTTTCCAGTTTCTTAGTCCATTTTATTTTCCAGAATATCTTCTCACCTATAGCGCATTCATGTATTATTCGGTTTCCTTTGTCCTTTCTGTAGGCAGCAATAAACAGGCTGTCCAGCATTTCTTTATGTGTTGATTAGGTGTTCCACAACTTCTGACTCCTGCTTCATGTTCCAGTGTATGAAGACTATAGAGAATTAACAATGTCTTATTGACACATAATAACAGCAGTAATATCGCCAACGCTTCACCATTCTCAATTAGAAATAATTTCTTCCAATACAATGAAACTTGTACCCACTCCCACACAAGTCGATTAATTAGTAGGGACACTGCTGGGGGTCAGTAGACTAACAGTTCTTTTACCATTCGTTAACCAGATCATTGGGGATGATGTGAGTATGAGGCAGTGGAACATTTTTCAGTCAAAACTTATTAAGGACCATACTCTGAAGATAAGAAAAAGCTAATTATGCTGTTAAGGAAGCAATTAAATGAGAGGGAGCAAGTTGGAATGGGTAGCAAGGTTTGCTAGATTAAAACAATGGGGATATTTTAAATAAGGCAATTAAAAAGCGGGCCAGTGGTATTATGATAAGCTCCTACCCACAGGGATCATTTCATTGACGATAACCCAACTCTTAAGTTCCAGCTACACAGTTAGCAAAAAAAGTAATTTATCTTATGTTTTATTCTGAAGACGAAATAATGAAGATGGTGTAGGGCAGTTTGGTTATTTTAATCAATTAATTTATACATGCAAAAGTTATTCTGTGAATTAAAACTGATGAAAATAATTGACTTTTCATTTAAATTATATGATAAAATCTTTATATTAAGCCTGAACCCATGACATCTTCGCACCATTCTAAAGATGATGCTGAGCTAATCTTGGTATATAGCTTTTCTACACCCCAATGACCCAATCAGTGGAGTCACAGTCACATTGAACTCAATGAATAATGCATTGTGTGACCATTGTATTTATGACTATTAGCTATTATGAGAGTTATGACTGTTGGGGGCATTATTTAGCAATATTGTTCTCTATCTCTTCCTGTCTTACTCTGTTACTCCCTAATTAATTTAAACCTTTCTTTTTTTTCTTAATCAATTCTGTATGGCAAATTTGGTAGGAACATCATATTGGAAAATTTCTATATAACTCTTTAATGCGTTGGTTGACTGCAACTCATTCTTGACCCGGGAACTTTTTGCCTTTGCGCTTTAATTTTTTCCTCACCTTCTTCAAATATCTAAAACTATTTTACTGCTCCGTCAACAAAAGGAGGGCGTTTTTTTTTGGGGGGGGCAGGAAAAGATGTTGTTTTGAATAAGACCATTCATTTTATCATATAATTTACTGATAAAGGGGATAAAAATTCCAAGAGGCACTTAATAGTTAAAAAAATGCAATTTCACAATTTTTGTTGTTTTTGTTCATGATAATGTACTTTGCCAGTACATCATCTTCTACTGCCCACAGTGCCAAAGAACTGAACGCACCAAAGCCAGCTCAAAGGAGCGCCCTGGTGTGGCATTTCTTCAGGCAATGTAATGACGACAAGAGACGGGTGGTTTGGATGCTGTGCAGTCAGAGCCTGTAGTGAGGCATAAATATGGCTTGGAGGGTAGGTTCCTGTATTAACAGCGGTCAGGTACACAACTGTCCAGCCAGGGAACAGTTTTGGAGAATTAGGAGGGTGGCATTCAAAATAGCTCATGGACATCACTGGAGCATAGCTGGGGAGATACAGAATGTGAGGAGCTAGCCACAGACTTTTTCCAGAACGGAGCACCAGTACGTCGATCCTATTGTGCTTATTGGAGATTTACTTGCTCATAAATTTATGGTGCACAAATCTCTCCTGGAAAGTGTTCAGCTTCACAAATCAATGTTTCCATTCAGTGACAGTAAGCAGAGGAAGACATACGGTCTGGATCTCATGTATACATAAGGCCTACATTAGCATTTCTGCCCAGCATCTGGTTATGGCATGTGTGTCTTTGATCCTCTCTGCAGGGGGCATCTCTAATACATAACCCAGCAGACAGACAGGATACTTAGTTATTGGAACATTATTCATTCTTGCTAAAAGCAAATGTTTAAGGGTGTGAACACTTCTGACCATCTAATGGGTTGCTCCTAGGAGAGGGAAAACAATAAGCCACATATTTATTGAGTATATGGATGTAGTGACGCTGAGGGGCAAGGATCTATTGGTGAGGTCCTGGTGCGCCTGTATGGATGGCCTATGGAGATTGGATATGAGTTGCCGGCTGGAGCTTAATACACGTACTACGATCATGATATCTATTGTCTGGATGTGAGGAAGTAGCTTAAGAATTGTTGTTTCCAGCTGGAGTGGGAGACATGCTACGGTTGTGGTATGGAGCTTGGACTGTGACTAAAGATTACTAGCGGGAGATACAAAAGCTGAGGAACTATAGACCCAGGATGGAATCTTGTGGACTGGGGGATCTTGTGGACTGGATCTTTGACCATCTACCCAGAATCGCTGTAAGACCATGGATGTAAGAAATAAAAATAGTTGCATTGTTAATCTGCCTAGGTGATTATTACAGCACACAACCTCAGATCTTCACACAGAGGATCCAGACGATACACCTTCCACTGAGGACAGCTTATTATTGCCTCTGGGCAGCCTGGCACACATGAGCCAATACATGCTGCTGTACCTGTGCAACGACTGCCGAGTTGCTTTGGGGAGCGTTCTAGGCAGCCTGGTCACCACGAGTTGCT
Organism: Oophaga pumilio; assembly: GCA_009801035.1. NCBI lineage: Eukaryota > Metazoa > Chordata > Amphibia > Anura > Dendrobatidae > Oophaga > Oophaga pumilio. Next base: position 31,923 of record VIAB01024173.1, on the reverse strand, counting down.
TCCTCCCCTGGTATTTTCAGGTATTATGCTGGTATTTGATAGTGATTTGGTAGTCACGGTAGTTACGGCGTTGATGCTCATGTAAGCACATCTTTACTCACTATATATTGGTGGTGTATCCCCTTGTTGGTTCTGCAAAGGTAACATTGCACTTATATTTTTTTCTTGGCTGTGCATTGTGTTTCTTTTTATTTTATGTGCACATTATATTTATATAAAAAAGTTTTTTTGGCACATTAATAATGTTTTTGATACATTATCAAATTTAGCACTATTTTTTGCATTTAGATATTTTTGCGCACCAACACATATATATTTCAACGGACTACCATTTCATTTATTCAGTATATTCTATGTAATATTTATATATCTACCTGATTTATTTATATTAATGCCAGGGTATTGGATTATATTGTGTGGTGCCCTCGTTCCCTTTTTTTATTCTATTCCATAATTGATGCTTGTGCTACAGTTTTATGTGAACAATTTATTTAATAAAATTCTACAATTTTTACTCCCAATGCCTGGGTGAAGTCTTTTCTTCTTTTCCCCCTGTTCATTTTGCACTAGGGTGTTTTGTTTTATTACTTCTGTCATTGAAGTGGATTTGGAAAATGCGGGAATACAAGTGCATATTGGTAGATGGCTGCACTACTGACAGCAGTCCTACCTGACATTGGGGGCTCAGTGGAAGAAAAATGGCAGAGGAGTAAGAGGAAGTTCCCAATGCAGCTGGGGCACCAGCATCACCTGGGAAGAGATGGTTAGCCTGACCAAAATATGGAAAACTTTCCTCAGCATGCCACAACATCTGGCACCACCATCTGATACGGTATGTATTAGCAGGAGGCAGCATTTCAACAACATGGTGGAAGAGTAAGTGTTCATTTAACTCCACAAACTGAGTGAAGGGTCTGCCCCATTTAACTTCTGGGTCTCCAAATTGGACACATGGTCTGAGCTTGCACTTTATGCCTTGGAGGTGCTGGCTTGCCCTGTGGCAAGTGTACTGTCAGAACGTGTGTTTAGCATTGCAGGGGGTAAGATCACAGACAGGCACATATGCCTGTCAACAGCCAACGTGGGCAAGCTCACAGTCATTAACAGGAAGCAGGCGTGGATCACAAAGGACTTGTCTGTACCTTTGCTGAATGGAGAAATAGACCAGACGCACCCAGTCATTGTTATACTCCACCTCAATTTGTTCATTATATTTTCCATTCTCAATGTTTTGGGGCCCCACCAAAATTTAAAAAAAAAATCAGGGTTGGTTACCTTTTTAATTTTTCTTTTATTTGAAGTCATTTCCCTAAAAAGATACAAAAAAAAAAAAAACCTGCAAAAACATAAAAACAGTGTTGGTTGCCTCCTCCTCCGCCTCTTCCACCTACACCGCCACGTCCACCTTTACCTCCTCCTCAACCTCCTCCTGCACTTGGACCTCCACCTCCTGGTTCAAAATTGTAATTTTTTTTATTATTCTTTGTTATTTTAAGTCATTTTCCTAAAAAATACAAAAGGAAACCACCAAAATCAACCCCCCCACTAAAAACACACAAACAATGTTGGCTACCTCCTGTGACTCTTCCACCTACACCCCCCATGTACATCTCAACCCCCTCCTCCACTTGGATCTCCGCCTCCTAGTTCAAGATTGTGATTTTTCTATTTTTTTTATTCTATGTTTTAAGTCATTTCCCTAAAGAAATAAAAAAAAAACTAAAAAAACCACTGAAAGCAACAAAAACACTGTTGGCCTCCTCTGCCTCTATCACCTATAACGCCATGTCCACTTCCATCTCCTCCTCCACTTGGTCCTCCACCTTCTGATTCAAGATTGTTATTTTTTATTTGTTTTTTTAATGTTTTTTTATGTTTATTTTAATTTACCTAAAAAAATAAAAACAAAAAAACACAAAAAATAGTGTTGGCTACCTCCTCCTCTGCTTCTTCCACTTACAATGCCATGTCCACCTCCACTTCCTCTTTAACCTCCTCCTCCAATTTTATTTATTTTTTTTTATTCTATGTTAAAGTCACTTCCCTAAAATAAATACAAAAGAAAACCCCCAAAAAACAAACCCCCTCTGCAAAAAAACACAAAAACAATATTAGCTACCAACTCCTGCGCCTCTTCCACCTACACACCCATGTCCACCTCAAGCTCCTCCACTTGGACAACCCCCTGCTAGTTCAAGATTGTGATTTTTTTTTATTTGTTTTATTCTATGTTATTTTGAGTGAGGAAAGTGTTAAAATTTTTATGTTATGCATTTACTCCCTATTTTACCATGATTGCTATGGTGAAAGAACCCCTTTAATTTTCCTGTGCACATTTTTTTTTTGCAGAGCAATTGTCCTGCTCTTACCCCCATTTTGCTTTCTTTTTCAGCCACCTAACCCTTATTACGGCCGACCATTTTACAGCACCAAAGTTTAGGTCCCCATTGGCTTCTATGGCATTCGGGTTCCGGTCAAGTTCAGGTCAAGTTCTTGTTGCCAAACCGAACTTGGGATTACAAATCGACCGAACCAGATGAACATTCAGGGGTCCGCTCATCCCTAGTCTACAGCTTATAATTCCGATATGATAACATTAGATTAATGTAAAATGTAAAATGATAATTACAGTCAAAATAATCTGTGTAAGTTTCTTCAGCCTTCAAAAAAAATCATGGACTCCTTAATTTTTTTTTCAGTTCAGTCACAATCAATAACTCAATCAATTAATCAAGGGTTTCTTCTTTTGTATTGAGGATTCATTACATTTCATTTTCCATCTTTTTCTGAATTTGATATTTTTTCTACTGATATGGCTTACTTCATAGGTTGAACTTCACTTTCTGATACTTTAGCACAAACATGAAATCTTGCCACAACCATACATTATTAAAATGTGAACAATACATTGTGTCCCACATGTGCTCTGAAAATGTTAACTGAAGTGTCAGGAGCGTTCCACAACACAGCACAAATAAACAAGCAAAAAAAATCAGAATCAAATTTATCAGTCACATGACCACTGTGATAAACCTCTTCACCACTTTGGGTTTTTCCATTTTTGAGTTTCCATTTTTTTACTCCTCTTCTTCCAAGAGCCATAACTTTTTTATTTTTCCATCAATATGGCCATCTGAAGGTTTGTATTCTGTGGGACGAGTTGTACTTTTTAACAATACCATTGGTTTTGAAATATAGTCTACTGGAAAATGGACAAAAAAATCAAAGTGCCGTGAAATTGCAAAAAAAAGTGCAATTTCAGAATTGTTTTTTGTTTTGCATTTTTACCATATTCACTAAATGCTAAAACAGACCTTTCTTTATTATTCTCCAGGTCATTGCGAGTTTGTAGATTCCAAACATGTATAGGTTCTTTTTTATTTATGTGGTAAAAAAAAATTCAAAGTTTCTAAAAGAAAAAAAAAGGCACCATATTCCGGAACCTGTAGGTCTATTTTTCGTGATCTGGGATTGGGTGAGGGCTTATTTTTTGTATTAATACCATTTAGGTGTTGATACGATCTTTTGACCGCCCGTTATTGCATTTTAATAACGCAATAAATGAAAAAATGAAATTCTGGTGTTTTGATTTTTTTTCACATTACGCCTTTTACCGATCAGATTTTTTTAATTTATATTAATAGATCGGGCAATTCTGAATGCAACGATAACAAATATGTGTATTTTTATTTTTTTATTGTTTTATTTTGAAGGAGGTGATTTGAACTTTTATATTTTTTAAATTTTTAAAATATTTTTAAAAGTTTTTTTTACTTTTTACTTGCTTCCATAGTATCCATAGGAGACTAGAGGCTGCGATCATCCGATTGTGTGTGCTACACAGAGCAGGACTTTAATGTAGCAGAAGTTCTCACTTGCTATGAGCTCCGACTGCTGGGCAGCATTCATAGCAATCCCTCAATGACAACCACATGGGTCTGGTGCAGACTCCAGGTTGTCAAGCCAACCCATTGGAGACCCACGGTCATGTGACACGGACACCGATGGGCAGAATTACTGATGCGCTTCCAGCGCAATCATGTTAAATGCTGCTGTCAGAGATTGACAGAGGCATTTAACATGTTAACAGTGGCGGGTGGATCGTGATTCCACCTGCCGCTGTTAGGGACACATGTTTGCTGATTAAGTCAGCTGACGTGCCGGAAAACATCGCCAGAGCCCGCAGCGAACAGGGGGAGCCAACCTTAAACATAACTATAAATCTAAGGTTGGAAAGGAGTTAAAGGGTCACTCAGGGTAAATTGAACTACATTACACCTAGTGAGGAGATAATGCGGGAATCAAAGATTCTCTATTTCCTATTTTATCAATCCTTAACCATCACTTAGAAACATTCGTACATTTAGAGATGAGCAAAAAATTTGAGTGCAATAGAAATTTCCATCAATGTTACAAACATCCCCATTTGCCAAATCGATTTTTTTTGTAATTCGCTTCCGCTTGGATGTAGCAAAATCCAAACTATAAAAGGCCATTAAAAAGTTAAAAAATAAAAAAAAATCAATATACTTGTCTTACCACTCACGTCTCTGGCTATTCCACTTCTTACCATTACCCGTCTGGTCATGGTTGCATCTTTTGATCCTATCTGAGAGTGCTAAAATCCTTGAGCCTCTCACACTGAGTTGAAATTTCTGGCGCTGATGAGATCCGTGATGGTTTTGCGCATGTCATGACATCATGACCTTTTGTACACCTACGTAGAACCTTCCTTGTCCTCACCAGTGACAGAAGTTACTGCCTAGAGTGAAGAGGCCAGGGAATTTTAGCATTCACAGCGGAGTTTGCAAGATATAGTGACAACTGAAGGAGTAATGGTGTCAAGTGGAAGGACTGGAGAGGTAAGCGGTAAGGTGAGTGTAATGTGTGTCAGAAGCCACAGGCTCAGAAAGGCTACCTTGGACAGACTTGGCACAAGATACTCAGTCTGGCAGATTCCAGAGGAACCCCATCCTTCACACGTTAACCCCTGTAAAGGGATTTGATCTTACAACGTGGTTCAATTGATTGCTTCCACTGTAGGGCTGCCATCCAGAAGAGTGAACCAAGGGGACACCAAACACGGTCAAAGGCAATAGGTCACGTCAGAAACAAAATAGTAAAACAAGAAGATAGTCAAAATTCACATCAAGGTCCGAAAACAGGAGAAATCAGAAAACCAACAGAAACAATGATTAGATCAGCCAGGTAGCAAAAGTAATTGACTGGCAGAGGAAGTCTGAGGCCTAGGAGTTTAAATACTGTACAGCTCTCCCAGGGCTCTCACAAAGGAGCAATCAATAATTACCTGATTCCGTGGCACCAAAAGTTCCAGGAATAAAACAGGGCTGATTATGTCAAGCATCACCCGGAGCGCAACAAATGTGCAGAACTGCCTAGTGGTCAAAGCAGAGACAAATACTGACGTAACAGTGAGTATAAGTATTTGTTTTATTTTTTACATGTTACATTTATTATCCTCTATTTTGGAGAGACCCCAGAGTATTATGAAAGACATTAAATTCGCAGAGAATATCTTCTCCATGAATTGAATCTCATAGGAAAATTTGCACAAACAGGAGAATTTGAATTTTTCCTGATCCACTCATCACACTGGGCGGTATTAGGAGGTACAGTGGATTTCAAACGTATTCACCCCCTTGGCTTTTTACCCATTTTGTTACATTACAACCTGTGTTTAAATATTTTTTTAATCCGACTTGTATGTGATGAATCAGAGCTAAATAGATAAAGTTGATGAAGTGAACTGAGAAAAATATAGGCATAAATTAAATTTATGTGATCAAATAACTAAAAATTGACATGTGCATATGTATTCACCCCTTTTGTTGTGAACCTCTTAAAAATTTCTGGTTCAAGCAATTACCTTCATAAGTCACATTCTTAGTGAAAGGAAGTCCACATGTGTGCAATGTAAGTGTCACATGGTCTGTCAGTATATACACACCGTTTCCAATAGGTCACAGAGGCTGCAACACCATTAAGCAAGAGGCATCACTAACCAAACAATACCATGAAGACCAAGGAGATCTCCAACAAGTCAGGGACCAAATTGTTGAGAAAAACAAGTCAGGGATGGGTTATAAAAAAAATATCCCAATCTCTGAAAACCCCCGAAGTACCATCAAATTGTTGTCATATGCAACAGATCAGGACTTCTATATTATAAGTAAAAGGAGGACTTTATGCTGACCTGACAGTAGATGGCGATGTTGTGTAACGTTTCCTTCTTTAATGTATTGTATAAGAATTAGTCTTCTCCTGTTTAGTTTCACTTTCGTTTTGTTCATGTTTGCTGATGCAATGCTGTAATGTCTGTTCATTATTCTTTTACTCATGTTCAGAGAAGTAAACGCTTGTTATCCCATGCAACTTGCTCTGTGAAGTTTCCTCTACAAAGGTGTGGATTCAGAAGCTGTGCAACACAAATCCATTATCATCAAATGGAAAGAACATGGTACCACCTGAATTCTGCTAAGACAGGGCTGCCCCCCAAAACTCTCAGCCCAGGCAAGGACGGCATCAATCAGAGAGGCAGCACAGAGACCAAAGGTAACCCTGAAGGAGCTACAGAGTTCTCAAGCAGAGACTGAAGTACCTGTCTGTACAACCACAATAAGCCGTACACTCCATAGAGGTGGCCTTTATGTAAGTGTGGGCAGAAAAGTACCTTTATTTACACACAAAAATTGCAAGACTCATTTTCAATTTGCCAAAAGACATGTGAGAGACTCCACAAATGTATGCTGTGGTCAAATGAGACCAAATTACAACTTTTTAGCCACCAAGTAAACACTGTGTCTGAGGCTAAACCAACAAAGTTCATCACCTCAAGAACACCATCCTCACAGTGATACATGGTGGTGGTAGTATCATGATTTTCGGCAGCAGGGACAGGGAAAATGGTCCTAGTCAGGCCTCTTTCACACTTCAGTTTCTTGACGTCAGTTAAAATCCGCCAAAGTGTGAAAATGGCAGATCCACCAGAAAAGGTGAAAAACGGATGCAAACGGATCCGTTTTTTGACTGATCTGCCATGAACTTTTCAACCCGGAATATAACCCCGAAAATGCAGGTACGCATGTCCGGACCGAGGAGAGAGAGACAGAGAGAGAGACCCCGGACAGTGTTCTGGGCATTTTGCATGTATTTTCAATGGGAGCAACTGATCCGCTAGCGGATGGTCGTCAGTTAGATCCGTTTTTTGACGGATCCGCCATAGTCCACCATTTTGGCGGACAGAAAAAACGTTGCATTGGACATTTTTCAAAAACGGCGGAAGCCACATTTTTGGCGGATCCGTCAAAAAATGGACCTAACGGACGACCATCCGTAAAAATCCGCCACTAATGCAAGTCAATGGGAAAAAAGCGAATCCGCCCAAAAAAATGGCGGATCCGCTTTTTTCACACTTTGATGAATTTTGACTGACGTCACACGACTGAAGTGTGAAAGAGGCCTCAATGAGAAGATGGATGGTGATAAATATAAGGATATTCTTGAGAAAAACCTGTTTCAGTCTGTCAGTGATTTGAGACTGGGATGGAGGTTCACCTTCCAACAACCCAAAGTTTACTGCTAAAGCAACACTAGAGTGGTTTAAGGGGAAATGTGTAAATGTTTTGGTGTGATCAAGTCAAAACCCAAACCTTAATCTAACTGAGAATATGTGGTCAGACTTGAAGATAGCTGTGTTCACTAGAGGAATCCATCTAACTTGAAGGAGCTGGAGCATTTTTATCTTGAGAAATGGGCAAAAATCCCAGTGGAAAGCTCAAACAGACTTGCAGCTGTAATTGTCGCAAATTGAGGCTCTACGAAGTACTGACTTTATGGAGGGGGAATACTTTTGCACACTGAAATTTTTAGTTATTTTTTCCTATTTGTTGTTTGCTTCACAATATAAAGAAAACTAAATGCTTACAGATGTAGACATGTTCTTTTCATAAACTGATGCTAACTCTAAAATAAAACAGTGATATTTAAGGATGTGAGGTAGCATGATAAATGCCAAGGTAGGGGGGAGACAAGCCACTGTATATTGTACATTATGGCAATTTCTTATAATTTTGTTTAGTGCATGTAAATGGGGGATCCAGCAATGACAGATAAGGTGTATTTATACTCAAATCTCTTAGAAAGCTTCCCTCCTTCTGAAGCATTGTTGTCAAGGGCTCTTTGTAGGACAGGTGTTAGAAAATGCTGCAGCTTAAGCTGTTTGTCAGTCTGTGTGGGTTGGGGGAGTGACAGGCAGGGGGTATGAATAATGTTGATCATGCAGTTTTGCATCTGTTATCTAAGGGCTGTGAAATGATATAATGATGATGAGGATTTAACCTTTTCATATGAGGATCTACTTAGTACATATTTGAAAGACTCAAAGCACTGCCCGTCGGCCAGCAGAGCTGAAGAGTTAAAATGTAAAGTATTTGCGCACTGCATTTGACAGCAAGCCTCAAATTCAGATCTTTCACTTCAAACGCCTTTGTTGAGGCAAAAAAAGTCATATCTAAAAATACAGCATCATCAGTACACAACATTGTGCTGAAACTGAAAGGCTTCCCTTCCATATACAGACACATGCTTTACTTTTACACCTCAAGCATATTTGTTTCCTGGATCCATGTGTTCAACTACAGGATAAAGAGATTTCTTATATTAGTGACATAGTTAGCAAGGCCGAAAAAAGACATTTGTCCATCCAGTTCAGCCTATATTCTGTCAGAATAAATCTCCAGATCTACGTCCTTCTAAAGAACCTAATAACTGTAAGATACAATATTGTTACGCTCCAGGAAGACATCCAGGCCTCTCTTTAACCCCTCGACTGAGTTTGCCATCACCACCTCCTCAGACAAGGAATTCCAGATTCTCACTGCCCTAACAGTAAAGAATCCTCTTCTGTGTTGGTGGAAAAACCTTTTCTCCTCCAGACGCAGAGCATGTCCCATTGTGACCGTCACCTTCCTTGGTATAAACAGATCCTCGGAGAGATATTTATATTGTCCCCTTATATACTTATACATGGTTATTAGATCGCCCCTCAGTCGTCTTTTTTCTAGACTAAATAATCCTAATTTTGCTAATCTCTCTGGGTATTGTAGTTCCCCCATCCCCTTTATTAATTTTGTTGCCCTCCTTTGGACTCGCTCTATTTCCATTATATCCTTCCTGAGCACCAGTGCCCGAAACTGTACACTCTCCATGTACAACTGTACAACTCCATGTGCGGTCTAACCAAGGATTTGTACAGAGGCAGTATAATGCTCTCATCATGTGTATCCAGACCTCTTTTACTGCACCCCATGATCCTGTTTGCCTTGGCAGCCACTGCCTGGCACTGGCTGCTCTAGGTAAGTTTATCATTAACTAGGATCTCCAAGTCCTTCTCCATGTCAGATTTACCCAGTGGTTTCCCGTTCAGTGTGTAATGGTGATATTGATTCCTACTTCCCATGTGTATAACCTTACATTTATCATTGTTAAACCGCATCTGCCACCTTTCGGCCAAAGTTTCCAACTTATACAGATCCATCTGTAACAGAATACAACTTTCTCTTGTATTGACTGCTTTATATAGTTTTGTATCATCTGCTAATATCAATATTTTACTGTGTAAACCTTCTACCAGATTGTTAATATATATGTTGAAGAGATTAGGTCCCAACACTGACCCCTGCGGTACCCCATTGGTCACAGAGACCCAGTTACAGAATATACCTTTTATAACCACCCTCTGCCAGTTACTTACCCATTTACACACATTTTTCCCCAGCATTCTCATTTTGTGTACTAACCTCTTGTGTGGCACGGTATCAAACGCTTTGGAAAAATTAAGATATACCACGTCTAATGACTCACCTTGGTCCAATCTATAGCTTACCTCTTCATAAAAACTGATTAGATTGGTTTAACAGGAGCGATTCCTCATAAACCCATGCTGATAAGGAGTTAAAGTTAGGCCAGTGTCACACTTGCGTGTATGGTGTGAGAAACGCGCGCATCAACACCCGGCACTGCCGCCAGCACTCGGACCGGAGTGTGCGGCTACATGTATTTCTATGCAGCCGCACACTCTGGTCCGAGTGTCGGCGGCAGTGCCAGGTGTTGATGCGAGAGACTTGTGCGAGTTTCCCACATCACACACGAAAGTGTGACACCGGCCTTATTCTCATTGCGATAATCCAGAATAACATCCCTCAGAAACCCTTCAAATATTTTACCAACAATAGAGGTTACATTTACTGGCCTATAATTTCCAGGTTCACTTTTAGAGCCCTTTTTGAATATTGGTACCACATTTGCTATGCGCCAGTCCTGTGGAACAGACCCGTTACTATATAGTCCCTAAATATAAGAATTAATGGTTTATCTATTGCATTACTTAGTTCTCTTAGTACTCATGGATGTATGCCATCCGGACCCGGAGATTTATCTATTTTAATCTTATTTTGCCGGTTTCGCACCTCTTCTTGGGTTAGATTAGTGACCCTTAATATAGGGTTTTCTTTGTCTCTTGGCATTTTATTATCCACCGTGAGTACCGTGGAGAAGAAGGTGTTTCATTTATTAGCTTTTTCCTTGTCATCTACAACCATTCTTTCCTCACAATTTTTTCAAGGGGCCTACACTTTCACTTTTGATTCTTTTACTATTGATATAGTTGAAGAACAGTTTGGGATTAGTTTTACTCTCCTTAGCAATGTGCTTCTCTGTTTCCTTTTTGTTAGCTTTAATTAGTTTTTTAGATAAAGTATTTTTCTCCCTAAAGTTTTTTAGAGCTTCAACGGTGCCATCCTGATTTAGTAGTTTAAATGCTTTATTTTACCTGTTAATTGCACCTCTTCTTTGTTTAGCCATATTGTGTTTTTCTTATTTCTTGTCCTTTTATTCCCACAAGGTATAAATCGCTTACAGTGCCTATTTAGTATGTTCTTAAACATTTCCCATTTATTATCTGTATTTGTTGGCAGCGGATTATTCAGGATACTCTCCAAGCATGTGAAAACAGAGCTTCTTTATTCAGGAACACACTGGAATAATATATGATAAGCTTAATAGATCAGGAATAAATCATTTGTGTGTCTATATCTGTGCAGCATCTACAGCATGCAGCTTCTCTCATACACAGACACAGGAAAACAGGAAATACAGTCACATGGTCTTCCTGTGTGAGCCTCTGGGAGTTGTTTTTTGTTCTAACTTTATAAACAGCATACAAATCTAGCAACTAAACACTCATAGACAGGAATGGAGCTGTTTCACCAAACATATTCCAACAGTATTCTTATTTCTGAGAACATTGTCCCATTCAACAAGATTAAGGGCATCTCTAAGCTGGTCAAACTTTGCCTTCCTAAAATTCAGTGTTTTTGTGACTCCCTGCCAAGTCCCCCTAGTGAAAGACAAGTGAAACTGTACTATATTGTGGTTGCTATTTCCTAGACGCCTGACGACCTGCAGATTTGTTATTCTGTCAGGTCTATTAGATAGCATTAAGTCTAAAAGTGCTGCTCCTCTGGTTGGATTCTGCACCAACTATGAAAGATAATTTTTCTTGGTTATTAGCAGAAACCTGTTGCCTTTATGGGTTTCGCAGGTCTCTGTTTTCCAGTTAATATCCGGGTAGTTAAAGTCCCCCATAGCAAGGACCCCATTATGGGTTGCAGCTTCATATAGCTGCCTTAATAGTAGATGTTCCATGATTTCTGTTATTTATGAGGCTTTGTAACAGACCCCAATGAGAATTTTGTTACTATTTTTCCCTCCATATATTTCGACCCATATGGACTCGACGTCCTCATTCCTTTCGCTAATATCCTCCCTTAAAGTGGACTTTAGACAAGACTTTACATAAAGACAAAGCCCTCCTCCTCTCCGATTTTTATGATCCTTTCTAAACAGACTGTAACCCTGTAAGTTAACTGCCCAGTCATAGCTTTCATCTAACCATGTCTCGGTTATTCCCACTATGTCATAGTTACCTGTAGATATTTCTGCTTCTAGTTCTTCCATCTTGTTTGTTAAGCTTCTGGCATTTGCGAGCATGCAGTTTAGACGATTTTGTTTTGTTCCAATCTCCTTCCTGTGGATTGTGTTAGAAATTTTCTTACCTCCCTTCTGAGTATGTTGTCTTGAGTCTTCTTTGCCACACCTCATTTCCTTGTTCAGTATATTTTCTGGCTTCATGTTTGTGTATCCCGTCCCCTCTTCTTATAGTTTAATGCCCTCCTGATGAGTGTAGCAAGTCTTCTGGCGAATCTGTGTTTCCCAGGATTGTTGAGGTGTATACCAAAGAAAAAAAATATGGTACAAGACCATAGCCAGCTCACCAACAAGACCCGCAGGTGCACGGAACTTCATCTTGACTTGATGTCATGATTTCAACAATAAAGTGAAAAAAACATACCAGCTTCTAAAAAGTTTCAAATTTTATTGGTGCTTATCAAAAATATTGTTTAGTGCGGTAAAAACTCTGTAGACAGTGTGCATGCAGCGATACAAGTTTCGATCTAATACAGATCTTTCTCAAAGCTCTGCACCTACTCACATTCATGGATATTTAAGCTATGCAGGAACCCGGAACAAGTCCCCTCGACAGCGGCAGCTGGGTTACTTTTTCCTTTGCCGGTGGCAGACAGGCCCT